>OU898280.1:122701618-122816618 GCA_918026665.1 Diabrotica balteata
ACTTGTCTTTTGAGGACAGAGAAACAAGTGTAGAAATTACAAAGGAAGAAATACTGTATGCACTAAAGAACACCAGAAACGGAAAAAGCCGGGGCCAGATCAACTGCCTATTGATATCCTTAAAATAATAGAAAATGAGTACATTGATGTCCTCTTAAAGCTTTTTAATAAAATTTATCAATCGGGTGACATACCCAACGAATGGTTGACCTCAACATTCATTTGTCTCCAAAAAAGAAAAATGCTAGAGAATGCACCGACCACCGTACCATAAGCCTGATGTCTCACACACTTAAATTGTTTTTAAAGATCATTCATAAACGCATTTACAAACACACTTGATATGGATATTGAAGAAACTCAATTTGGATTCCGTAATGGCGTAGGTACCCGTGAAGCTCTCTTTGCATTCAACGTACTAATCCAGAGATGCTTGGATGTGAACCAAGATATGTACGTCTGTTTCATAGACTACAACAAAGCTTTCGACAAAGTCCGCCACAAAGAGCTAATGGACATCCTCAAAGCAAAACAACTACAACACAATGACCTTTGAATTATAACAAATCTATATTATAAACAGCAGGTATGAAGGTTATTTAACAATGCATTAAGATTCAACGAAGGGTTTTTGCAACCTGAGCAAGTAATAAGGCATTTTGTATGTCAGGGAAGTATCTCGCTTAGATAATTGTTTTTAAAAATAAAATAGACGAATAGCCTTATTTTCGAATATTGACAAATTTAACTTTATTTCGGAAACCTGAAAAGTTTGAGCGATACATTATTAGCAAAAAATTTTGCAAATGGCGTCCCCCATTATCCCTTAAAAATTTTTATTCCATTTCAAAATTTCATCAAAGTAAACTTTGATGTATTTGTTATGAAGAATTAGCGCTTGAACATAAATAAGTCAAAAATAAAATATCTAGTTAAATTTTCTGCAAATAATCCTCTAATTCATTTAAAATTCAATTTATCTTATAAACAAATTAAAAAGAGTTTTAAGCAAATCTGAATCCTGCTCAGACAAACGAAATTCCAGATTTCAGCAAACTTTTATAATAAATCACCAAAAAAATTTACAGAATGCGACAGCCTCTGCCGTTAATTTGGTAGACCTTTCATTAATTTATTATCACATTTTAGATGAAACAAGGGATTTCTTTCAGTTCTTCCAATTCGTCTTTGTATAAATTATTATTGTTTAAAATTCTTTAAGTCTTTATGACACAAAAGCTTTCGACTAAAATTTTTAGTTTTCGTTAAAAAGCGAAAAAATAAAAAGGTTTTCATTGTCTCAGAAATCTGAAACCCAAGAAAATGAAGGCCGTGGGCGTTCTATGCGACAGAACATTGGATTATGAATAATTTTGATGCTATATGAGACAGTTAAATATCAAATTAACCTCTATATTTCTAACATTTTTTAAAAGTATTGAGGTTTTCGGTATCAAAATTAATGAAATATAGATACGATGTGATAAAAATAAATATTGTATTAAAGGTGCTCAGGTGGCACTATCAAAACAGGTATATTTTATAAAATGAAAAATTACGACATCTTGAAATTGTTATAAATTTAAAACTCTTTAATCTAACTTAATCTCAACTCTTTAATAAAAAATTTGCGGTTTATTTGCATGTTTAATTTTTGTCGTTCTTCCTTTCTCTTAATGCACCGTTTACTATGTGAGAGTCTGGAAAGAAAATTGTATTTAATTAATTATTGCTTTAAATTATGAATTGGAAACAATTCGAAATAAACATTTTTCTACTCACTCGTGTGCTTTTTTCTAACAAATAACGTCAGAACAGGAACGCTTCCTGCATCCTTCTCATTTTATTTGATAAACTTTATAAACGCAATATCGACCTTTGAACCTAAAGGTCGTGAGTTCGAATCACAGCTGTGTGGAGAAATTTTCGTTTATTAAAAATTAATGAATGAAAATAATTTCTATCCTTGTGTGATCGGTACTCACCGGAGGAACCGCATGACATTCGGATACAATACAATGACGTCGACTTTGCTAAGTATCAAGACAATTACTCTACACACACACACACACACTACACTCTACACTACGTACCTGACCGTAAAAATTCACTGTGACCGTAAAAATTCACTGTACCATGCCAATGACCACTAGTTGTCGACGCGTTAAACCCAATAAAAAAAAATTTGATTAATGTATTTTAAAAACTAAAAAATTCATGTTTTAACGTTAATGCATGTTCTGTCAGAGCACATGCATTTATTTTTTTGGTTTTTATGTCGCTACAATGTGAGATCACCCTACTGTGAAAATTGCGAGATTATTATCCGATATACACGTTTTTACAATTAGCACACGGTATAGAATAAACAACATTCGATGACTCCTATATTGTGAAAGGATGCTTTGTCTTTGTGTACAACTTCAGTACCGTTTTCACATTCTTAGTTGCAATTTTTAAGCCACTAACATTTTTGAAAATGTTCATTAGCTTAGGTGTCAGAACTAGAATATAGGGTAGGTAACTATACGTTATTTTAGATTGTGTTAGCTCAGATGTGTTGTGGGCATCGAGCAATAAGACAAAGAGGGAATCTAATCCTTATGAAAAGGAGACCAAAAAAGTGGCCTCTGATGGCGGACATATCCGGAAATGCGAATGCGCCAAATTTAAATTTTCCGACACTTATCAACAGTAGCTATATAATATTTTTCAGAATGTGTCTTAGACGAGAAAGTTTTAATTAATTATTAATGATAAGAGTCTAAAATGCGACACAATTGTTAAAAAACTTCAATATAAATAAGATTTCATGTGACATTTGAGACCAACAATAACATAACCCAACTAAATTTTGATGTCAAACAAGGAGAGAGACTCTCTTTCCTTGTTTAATGTGGCCTCTAAAGATCGCACTTCCTGTCTAACAATATTTGTGCCCCCACTACCTTTACATTCCCTCTTTTCTCTTTTTGCTCGATGGTTGTGGGTTAATGTCAGTGTCAGTTGTCGGAACTTATTATTATGAAAATTTTGGTTGTCAGAAAATTGCAAAGAAAAAGGAGAACTAAAAATGCGGTTATTGAAAAGCCATATGGATAGGAGTTCTCTTGTAGTATATATCTCAACTTTTTTAGTCCCTTGTCCCTAAACTCGATGTGTGATAAGTTGATATCCCTATAAGTTTTAAGGTCCAAAACCAAATTTGTTTTCATCTTAGATGGATTGTGAGAATAAAAGTTTATGAAACGGTTACTGAAACAAGATTTACGATACTACTTCGTACTTCGCATGCCATTACTGCCACGATGTAAAAGCATGTCTAAAAAAGAAATCATGATATCAGCCTCTCTCTCAACCGTAAACTTTAAGTGTTCACACTGAGCGTTAAAGGTGTTTAAAACATCAGTTATTTTGTTCTCAAGGACCGATAAAATCAAATCATCATATCGTTTGATAAAAGGTATGTGAAAAGATATTTTTTGTTTACACGTTCTTATCCAAAACAAGGTAAGAGAGGCATGGATTGTTGTAGACAATGTTACTAAGCCTATCTATGGGAGTCTTATCTTTTATCTTAGAATAAAATTTATTAATTGTTGGCGCTGATCTACAAGCCACATTAAGTTTAATGTTCTTATTGTTATTACCAAAGCTATTTTCAACATTATTTATTATTATTTGGTATTAAAAATAACAACATTAAACTTAATGTGGCTTGTAGATAAGCCCTAACAATTAATAATCTTTATTCTAAGATTAAAGATAAAACTCCCATAGATAGGCTTACTAACATTGTCTACAACATTTCACGCCTCTCTTTTAGTAATTTCTACATCGACCAAACATCTCAATTATTGAAATCACTTATTACACTACACAAAAGTGATTCTCGACTTCACCCTGACCGGAGTGCATTAGCCAAACATGTCTATTCCACTGGTCATCTCATTGACTATACTAACAATACAATTCTCCACCGTAAGAACAATAAATCTAAAAGAGAGTTCATTGAAATTTTTCTTAGATACATCGTAATAAGATATTATTATAATAATACATGAACAATATAATATAAAAAAAAAATTCAACCAATAAAATCTTAAATAATATTTTCCTAAACTGGGATCTAATTTCATTCGGTTTTACCAATGAACCTTAATGACATAAAGATTCAAAAGTCTACTTGAATTGTCAGCACATGCGTTCTGATAAAATAGAACCTCACATTTAAACTTTCCAACAATCAAAAATTTAGATATTGCCGACAATTCTAAGAATTACTTCCTTTTAAATGTAGGTACATTAGGTTTTCCGAATAACTTTGGGTAAACCTTTGCGTTTTAAGTTCAAAGCTACCATTTAGGAGGACGAGGACTTCTGGATGTAAGTGAACAATTAGCAAAACAGATTACTAATTTAAGACCTTATTTTCAGGTGCAGGTTGAGACATATACTCCATGTACGTTCCTGAAAGTATATTTTGAGAAATAAAAGTACAAGCTAGACTAGGACCGCACTGTGCTCACAGATCAAACAGTGGCACATAGTAGACCAGAACCACAATAGTCTTCGTGTTAAACAGAACGAAAAGATCGCCTAGTACAGGGATCTGAAAATTCAAATACAAAGACAGTGGAGAATAGAAAGTACCCAGACAATACCTATTATTCTCTCTACTACTAAAGTCATTCCAAAGAACCTCCTTTAAAGTTTAGGAAGACATTTGCGTATTGCGCAATAAATATGATGTCTTCTGTTAAGCTCTAACATTAAGTGGTAACTCTAACATTATTCAAACTGATCCAACGCCATTTGACAGACTTTTTAAACACATGTTTCTCCAAACGACTAAATGTTTCTCTGGTATATCCGAGGCCATACTCGTTATAATTAGTTTTATGTTGACGAATTTTTTTCTTGTGTTCAATTTAGATCATGCTTTTTAGTTAAATAAATTTAGAATAAATAATATCTATTGGTATTAAAAACAGGTTAAAAGGTAATTATTTAAAACCCAAGCCGATCAACAAGAGCTTAAAGTAACTCTTACCAATAATCCCACATAATGGTTAATCATTACCACTCAATTAGCCAAAGCTTTCCGGTCAAATGAAGTCGACTAAAAATAAAGGGTTCACTGAACTATGTACCTTAATGATTAGGATATCGAATAAAACCGCTAATTCAGTTATGAGTTTATCCTTCAACCCAAGTGAATAACCCAAAGTGAGTTGTTAATATGTCAATCGGTTAAAGCAGTAAAACGTTGAACGTTTCTGCTTGCTTTCAGTTTGAAGTATAATTTTTTATTTGACAATAATATAGAAGATTATCTAGATTTTAGCTTTAAAGCTTATAAAATGAGCTTTTAGAGGATACTTTTAAGTTTACTTGTGTAAGTTATATTTAAAAACAGTTTTAGGTTACAAATGTGTGCGTCAATGTTAAGTAAGAGCTGAGAGGGGCAGTATTACGTTTGCGTTTGTCAAGTTAATACGTGTCAAAAATTACGTGGGGATCTCACAACACCCCGTAAGTGTTCACGTTATAATCTTACAGAGGATACAATATCTACAAGGTAAGTTTTTTCAATGAAAGTGTTATAAAAATATGCCTGTAATTTAATGTTTTTTAATGCAAAATATTTATATATTACTTAAAGAACTGAAGCAACTTAATTCCTATAGAAAAGTGGGAAAATCACTATAAAAATTTACTCTAAGAGTCTAAATTGTAATATATCGGAGAGAAATATAGTATAGAGAGACAAAAAAAAACAAAAAAGGTCAGTACTGCGTTAATTAAAATGAAAATCGGACGATCTCCAGGACTCGGCAATATAGCTGTAGAGTAACTTCTAATACAACGAGGTCCAGGAGAAGCAGGAGGTCCACTTCTAATACAACGAATAACTTTTCTAATGAATCAATGCTGCCAACAAATTAAAGTAGCATCTGAATGGAAAATCGCTCACCAAGTGTCCATCTTTAAAAAGCGAAAACCAAAGTGGATTTACACCTAGTTGGTCTTGCACTGATAAATTTGTTTATACTCCAATAATTAATAAAAAAAGAATAGCGGCTGGTACTGAAGTACATCTAGCCTTCATCGACCATAAAAGGCATATGATACAGTTCCAAGTCTTAAATTATGGCAAGCTTTACAAGAACTCGACACCAGTCCATACCTTTTAGAAATAATCACAGAAGTATACAGGATAACACTACTTACCTAAAAATCGGAAATAGACTATCAGAGCCAATAAAAGTAACCAAAGGACTAAGACTTTTATATGGCAGCCCTCCAAACTTGGAAAAACCACTGCAAGAAAATGGAAATCTCCACAGAAAATGACGTACTGTTCTCCATGAACTTTGCAGATGACCAAGTCGTCCAACATTAAGATTCTTATGATCTAGAATTTATGATAAAGGATATATACAGAGAATATGTAAAAATGTGGGTTACAAGTCAGCATGAAGAAAACAGAATATTTAGTTTACAATTCAGATGCAAGGTTTTCAGTTGAAACATTTAAATATTTAGGTGTACTTATTAATAAAAACGGCTTGGAAGAAACCGAAAGCGATAGGCGTCTCCAAAATGTATTGCACCTTGGATCCCGTATATATATATATATATATATATATATATATATATAATATATATATATATATATAAATATATATATATATATATATATATATATATATAATATAATATTCTATTATATATATATATATACAGACATATATATATATATATATGTATATATATATATATATATATATATATATATAAATATATATATATATATATATATAATATAATATATATATATATATTATAAAAAACTTTAATTGCGTTTTTTAATATAAAATTTTTTACATGAATTTTTTTTTATATACTTTTATAAGTACCACATATCTTTTGCTGTGTTAAGTTTATGAAAATTGTTAACTATATTTAGTTCCTGTTCGCAATTCTGATTCAATTTCATCTCTCGGTCAACACCATCTTCATACAGGTCATAAAATTAATTTTGAAAACTCCGGAAGTATCCGAGAAGCCATAGAAATAGAAAAAAGGCCAAATTGTCTTAATAAAAAAGATGACGCCATGCGGTTACCTTCTACATGGAGAGTTCTCACAAAGAAAATATCGCCCCCCTCCATCCTCGAATTAGAATCTCACAGTCGTAAATGCTCGCGCCAACTCTCGCGCCAACTTCCACCCTAACCCCCACCCAGGCTACGCCATCATCGACGGTATAAATGAATCGTATCCTGTTCCAAGCCGTAGTAGTACAGTGATCAGTGAACAGTATAGTAGTAGCTGGGGCTCGGGAGACTGAGACCTCGGAAGCCCTGATGAAGGCATCAGAGAGGATGCCGAAAGCTTGGCAAAATGGATATCGACGCGGTTCAACCCGGAAGACTGGTGAGTTTGATATTAATTTTTGTAATAATATTAATCTTAGCTCTAGGTTTCATTGTACTAACCGCGGAAATATTTCGAACATTTTTTTCGCCTCTACGGAGAGGAATTTTACCAGCTCACTAAATCATATAGCAACCTACTACTACGTAAGAATCGTCTTCTTTGTGATTTAACTTTCCTTAAAGCGTGCCGAGACCATAAAGACATTCCCAAATTTCTAAAACACAACACTTCTTTTTCTTCTATCTCCCAAATTCTTAGGAAGGCCAGTTTTTCGCTTCTTCGTGAAGCTATTCATTGCACTAGGCGAAATTACTGTACCATAATTACTGTAACTTTTCCCCACGTTACGTAACTTTTAATGACGTAATAAATTACACTCCTTTTTTGTCCTCTACCTTCAGGTTGAGTGCTTTGAGATGAACTATCTGATGTTTTACTAGAAATGGAACCAGTTGATGAGCTAGAACTAATGCTGTCAATTTCAGTCTCATTTTTAAGAAATACTGTCAAGGATGATGAATCTGATTCGAAGTTTAAAGAATCATTATGTTGTAGACAATCATTTCCTATCTTATCATCAACTAATGAACTAAATACCATTGCGGCGTTATTATTACTATTATCAGTATCATCACTCTCTGATTAATGTACAAGCTTTTTATCACAGGTTAATAAATGAGTCTCTTATTCGGCAGTCTTATTCATGTTCGAAAATAAACGGTTGTCAATATTCAAATTTTGCAATTGTCAATGATTGCAATGATTGCAAGATTTATTATTTTGTGCCCCCGAGAAACCATTCTAAAAACCATTAAAAAAAAAGAAGTAAGCGCCATTCAAATGTTAGTTTTTAAAATAATATTACTACCAAAATGTAACTTTAAAATAAAAAAAAAAGAAGACTATACAACAAAGCTAATATGTATTTTATGTAGTAACTTTTCTATGGCAAATTTAAATCGTAGTGTATTTTAAATGGCCAAATAGCGGTTAGATAAACAAAATTTTTTTTTTCTAAAAAGGCGTAACTAACAGTCGGTAAAATTGTAGATTCTTATGGTATATTATGATTTCTCAAGATAAATTATCTAACTAAACGCTTAACAAAACATTAAATATAATTAATATTTCAAACTATTGTTTACCTTATTGATATAACCACGTTTTCAGACCCAAATCGTAAGCACCATCGTCCACTACGGATCTTGTCGCTTATTGATTTCGGTGTCTCATCTTTTAAGAAACTCGTTTGCCGGTTAGAAAATTCAAAGCTTGTTTTAGTTTAGTTGGAATTTTTTTACAGCTGCGTCTTTTTAGTAGTAGATAGGACGTAAAATGTATTTTATTTTGATACCAGAACATAAATTTAGAAATTTTGGCGCTTGTGCCTTTTTGTCGTGACGTCATCGAAATATGACAAAAAAACTCAATCGCCCTCACAAAACATGAAAACGAAAAAAAACATAAATTTGATTTTGACAAAACCAAGATCCTTAAAAGTGAACACAACAGGAAGAAGAGTTCTTCTGTATAGATTTCTAGAGTATACAAAATAAAAAAAAATAACGCAATAAATGATAAATAAGATGTTAAACATCTAAACAAAATACATTTTAATTTAATTTAAAAATACTTAAAAAGACAATCTCAGAACGCCTATGATGTTAAAATACCTGATTGTTTAAGCTATAAACAAGTATCAACAAACATATTAGATTTAAAATACATTTTACATGACATTGTACACTGTACATTGTAGCGACTTAGTGGGTCTGCCACATGCTTTCAATATTATTTTATTTGTGACGTCTATGTACACTTGTTAGCACCGAAGTTTTACATGCCTGGTATACTCGGTTAGCTATTCCCAGTCCGTAATGTCTAGTGAATTTAGTAATTATTTTTTTGCGAATTTAGTTACTTTTTGACAGACTAAGTGGCTGGAAATTACTATACAACCAAGCACACGTACTCATAGCCAATATTAATAGTAAACAAACTAAATAGTAAATAAAATATAACTTTGGCGAATTATCGACAATTAATATTTATTTATCTGCACCATATAATAAATAGTTATTTAAATTATAATAACTAAAATATACTTTTTAAATATAATACTACCCAAAATTTGATGAGTTTTAATACAGACTTCCACTATTTATAATAATTCTTCTTTTTTCAAAAAAAGAAGTCTGCAATAGTAGTATAACTAAGCTATTAATATTGAGAAGTAGGAATTGTTGTGTTGTAGGTTTCCGACAATGAATCTGTCAAAATATGCCCGAGCTAAGCGAATGGAGTATAAATCACATATGTCTGTGATATAATTTTTTTTTACTCAATATTACTTCTTGAAAAAGGCATGGATTTTCTGCCGAAACGTCAAAAAAACAAATGAAAATGTCTGAGTATCAAAATAATTTTTTTATTAACCTAAGCCCAAGAAAGAAGATGGCTTCGAATGGACGCAATGTTAGAGTTGCTTCCTGTCTTTTCCTTTTTATTCCGATTACTCTATACGAGTACTAGAAACCAATTCGCTAAGGATTTGCTCTTGGTTGAGGAGATATGTTGTGGAATGCTTATTTTAGATTCCGCATGTATCTAATAACATCTTTATCAACGTCCGTTTTGCCTTGCAATTCTTAAAAGGCACAAATTAAAGCAAAAATCTGAATTTAGTTTCGAAAATTAGTTTACGGATTTTAATATCGGATGTCGCTATTTGCGTTCATTCGAAGCCATGTTAGAGTTGCTTTCTAAGACAGAAGAGAGAATACCAGGAATCCGAGAGGAAAAATTATTAACATCGGACGATGGAAGAGCGGGACGTCGAGTAGAAGAACATGTAATATTAACAATTTGAAATGTAACTCTTAAAATGGCAACAAACGTTTTTATTTTTATTTTTATTTTATTATTTAGGTTCAGAGCGACTATGAATTGTGTATCTGAAGAGGCCTATTAAGCCGAAATACGTATAAGCGGATACATAGACGCACTATACTTAGAATCAAATCTTAACTGTCTTTTCCTTTTTATATTTTTTCTCCTAAAACCGAAAACTGTCATCATTTTTTGACAGAAACTTCCGGATCTGATAACTGACAGGCTTCCATTACCTTTAGGCATGATACTATAACAAAACAAGATAAGTCAACGCGCATGTTCTTGTAATGTAGGCCCGAGACAACTTTAATGACGGCAATTAAATGCTCATAAGTGTTCATTTTAATTATGGTGCTGTGTTAATCGAGTTTGCAATCCTGTGTATTTCAAAACGTAGTGAATGAAATTTTTATTTATTCATTGATATAGTAAAGACTTTTTATATTGTTATATAAATGTTGTGGTGAAAACATTCAGTTTACTGTGTTAATATCACCTAATTTGTTTATCGTACGCAACTTCCTCTCGACTATCTGTAGCTACTTTATATATAAAGAAGATTAATTATTTGTTTGCCATAATGTATTGTATAGTGGTGGGTTATTTAAAAAATAATAATAAAAAAGTAAAACTTTTTCGACGTGTCGTTTTTTTGTGTTTCCTAGAGACAAACATATGCGTAAAGTATGGGTCTCCAAGTGTTTTCAACGAGACAAATTTATTGTAGAAACCGCGAGAATAGGCTCAAAATATTTTACAGAAGCTGATTATTGTTTAAAAGAAAAATTATTGGGATTGCCTGACAAACAGTGAAAGTTAAGAAATGGTGCCATACCTTATCTTCATTTAATAAAATCCCCAAGCGCTAAAACATCGCCTGAAAATATACGCAAAAGAAGAATGGAGAAAAGAAATTTATTAAAAAGATGTAAGTATTTTGGTTTAAGACACACTTTAACAGCAGAGCAAATGTTTCTATAGATAATAATTTATTTATTTATTTAGCGTATGGCAATTTGATACACAACATTATCACATATATGTTACAATCTAACATCTAATGTATTAATATATTCAATCGACGCTGGTGTTGCAGAGGCGAAGTCTAGAGGATCTCCATAATACTTCCTCCGAGGGCATTCGGCAATCATATGCTGGATGGTCTGTTTCTCGGCGCCGCAGTCGCACTCAGCAGAGGTTCTCATCCTCCATTTATAAAGGGTATCTGCGCAGACTCCATGACCCGTTCTTATCCTGTTAAGAGTTGACCATGATTTTCGGGGGAGGTCAAAACCTGGTGGAGTTTCTGTGATGCATGGTGTGTTTCTCATTATTAGGTTCGGTCTGTCGCTCTGCATGTTCTTCCACTGGGAGTTCATTTGGAAATTGTTGGAACTCAAGTTTATTGCATCTCTAGTCGGAGGTTTTCTGGAGCGCAATCGATGTGAATTAGCGTCGGCGACATATGTGTGTATAGGTAATTGCGGGTTGTTAAGCAGCTTTTGGAATTCTCTAAGCAGAGCATGCTGACGACGAAGATTAGGTGGAGGTATATGGCTCAGTAGTGGAAGCCACTCCACAGGTGTAGACTTGATCGTTCCAGATATGAGACGCATGGCGACATTGAGCTGGGTATCTATAATTTTTGTGTGGACGCTATTCAGCCAAACAGGAGAGCAGTATTCAGCTGCGGAGTATACGAGTCCAAGGGCTGAACACCGGAGTGTACCTGCTGATGAGCCCCATGTAGTCCCGCAAAGCTTCTGTATGATGTTGTTACGGGTTCTCAGCTTTGCTGCGGTGTTCTCAAGATGTTTCTTAAAGGAGAGTGTTCTGTCCAGGGTGACGCCGAGGTACTTGGGATTATGGTTGTGCGTGAGCAGTTGGTTATCAATGTATACTTTAAGTTTTGTGTGGGCCATTTTGTTGTTCAGGTGAAAACAGCTAACCTCGGTTTTTTTGGGGTTAGGTTTAAGTCTCCATTGTTTAAAGTACTTAACCAGGCGTTCCAGATCTTCCGTTAGGATTGCCTCGGAGTTTTGTAATAAGGAGCTTTGAGTTGCAAGTGCCCAGTCGTCTGCATATCCAAATTTTTTAGATCTGGTAGGGGGCATATCAGCTATATACATGTTAAATAGCAGAGGTGCAAGTACGGAGCCCTGGGGGAGGCCATTATTAAGCGTTCTCTGTTTGCTCACTGTAGTTCCCATGGTTACACGAATGTTTCTACTGCTCAGCATAGTATTTATGAGTCGGGCGGTTGTTTTGCAGGGGATTATTTTAAGGAGCTTATAGATGAGGCCATCTTTCCAAACCGTGTCATAGGCAGCCGATAAATCGATGAATGCCACAGACGTCTTCAGTTTTCTTTGGTAACCTGCTTCTATGTAGGTAGTTATAGACAGCACTTGGTCAGTGGTGCTTCGTTGAGGCCTGAATCCTGCTTGTTCAATTGGTATTTTTTGAAGTAGCTTTGGGCCGATTCTGTTCAGGACCAGTCTTTCGAGGAGCTTGTAAGCTGAACTGAGTAAAGCGATGGGGCGGTAACTCGCTGGGTTGTCTGTTGGTTTTCCAGGTTTCAGGATGGCTATGATTTTTGTTTGTTTAAAGAGGTTTGGTAGGTTACCTGTTTTGAGTATATCTGTATAGAATTTAGACAACCAGGTTTTTGCAGATTTCCCACAATGGATCAGCAATTCGGGAGGTATACCGTCTGTACCAGGAGCTTTGTTGGGTTTAATGTCTTTGATGGCGTTTGAGACTTCTTCTGGAGTGAACGGTGCGGAGTACTCTGTATCTGATGGACAGGCAGCTTTTAGATGTTTAAGCTCCCTTTTTATAGTAGTAGTAAACTTTTTATCACATGCTCCTCTGGAGGTGGCAACTATATGTGATGCAATTTTATTAGGGTTGAAGTCATGGATTTGTCGTGTTGCCAGTTTGTCACTTCCGAGTTTTCTTAGGAGCGACCACGCTTTACGGCTAGACTTTTTGAAATCTAACGATTCGACTTCATTTGTCCATTTCTTCCTTCTTGCTACATCAAGGCTCAGGAGAAGTTCGTCCGCAAGGTCACTTTCACCGGTTTCAAGATATTCTTCGTAGAGGTTTTGGCTTTCCTCACTCCATCCTGGTATGTATTGCTTACGATGGCCCCTGGGAATGTGTTTCTTTGCTGTAGCAATTATTGCCCCTCTAAACCTTTCATAATTTTTTGTATGTTGGTGGAATCCATCGTAAGATTTTATCGAGTTCATTGGTAAAGGCGGGCCAGTTACCTTTGTTAAAGTTCCAGCGTGGTCGTGGAATGGTTGTAGCTCGTGGGATTTGGATACCAATCTCAATAATGATCGGCCTGTGCTGGCTATGCGGGAAGTCATGAAGTACTCTTCTCTTGGTTGGTAAGGGGTAGCTTTTCTGGTTTTTGCTCACAAAACATAAATCTGGATTGTACTCTTGTTTCCATGCCGCCGATTTAAAAGTGCCCCGGTCTTTGGCATCGAAGACGTGATGCAGGTGGTTACTCTCTGCCCAGTCTAACAGTGTCTCCCCGTTTTCATCGTTGTTTCTGTATTTCCATTCTTGATGATGGCTGTTAAAATCACCTAAATAGATGGCTGGATGCCTTATGTCTATGACGTGGCTTGGCCATGTAATACTTGGGAGTTTATAAACATTTGTCACTTCGATTTCATCTATTTTGGTAACGGTCAAATGTATATTATCTTGCGTGGTGGAAGATACGAAGTGAGCGTTTTCTACGGAGTTTTTTACGTAGTTGGCGGTACCATAAGCATGGTGATAGGTTGCTCCCAGAAGATCATAGCCTGGAATTTTGCCTCTACTTGCGAGTTGTTGTTCGTTCGCAGCATGGGTTTCCTGTATAACTACCAAGTCGATGTCGTTAGAAAGTAGTATGTTTGACAGCAGTTCGCTTTTGGATCGGCTAATGCCTTCAATATTTATCTGACAAATCCGGACAATGGGTCCAAGAGTTCTAGTCATTTGGTTCTCATAAGAACCGTTTCCTGGTTGGGCGTTCATGTTTGCAGTTGTGTATTGGCCAGGAGATCGTTGGATAGTTTGGCCGCCTGTTCGTTCTAGCTCATTTAGTGTTAACCAGAGGGCACGTGCAGAGTTCTTCTGCGGACGCGAGCTAGTTTACCCTCCCTATAGATAATAATAAATGTTCCTATAGATAATAATATATATGTACTAATGACCATTTTAATTGAACTTTGATTGAAGTAATACTTTATTTTTGATAGGTCTTTAGAAAAAGTTATTTTGTATGTATGTAGTATGTAGTGAACTGAAACATATTTTTCGTAGTTATAATGGCGACACATTAAAAATAACAGAAAATTATTTAAAAAACTTAATAGAAGCTGCAAAATACGTAAATGTTAGTAAAGATGTAAAATTCCTTTTTTTTTTGGTGTAAAATGTGTTTTAACATACGAATTCTAAATAAAAACATTAAAGATAGTTACATTATCCGCAAGAGAAAAATCACAATCGTTGTAAAATAAATGTCTAAATGATTTTCATAAAGTCTCAAGTATGACGCGTTTTTCCTTTATGGTCAAATTCTTTACATTTTACCGGCCTTTTATATTTAATTTATGTTTTGTAGCAATATTTTTTTTTTGTAATACACACAATCAAATCGTGGATTCATATATTTCTTTAATTAATTTTACAAATTACTTATTAATTTTCAAACCACGTTTTCACAGAAAGTAACTACATAGTTATGACTTCTAAGTGCAAGATATGGCATCGAAGTATACTTACCGTTAACAGTTTCGAAGTTGTTAATTACAATAATAGAACAACGTTGCCATATAATGCATCTTTAAAATATTATACACACAAGTCCCTGGCTTTGTCTCGCTATGAGGTCATGCGCAAAGTCGATTAAAATTAGAATGGCAAGTGAGCATATCTTGTTTGTCATAGTATCATGACCTTAAGGTATTTGGTATTTAATTCATGCACCATGTGGCTTCAAAAGTGATAACTGCGTAATGTGTTCATCCTAATAATGTGTAATTTAGTAATTGTTTGTCCATAAATGTATGTTAATTAAATAAATAATTTTAAATTGGCACATTATATATATACACATTATATTGTATGGGTGGTGTATAATTTTGAAAATTTTGAAGAAATTATTTTCTATTCAATACACTGAACATCTCAAGACTTTTTTCACAAATTTTTAGCTGCAACCTCACACAAGTATAAGTGTTTTATCTTATTTTACAATATTAGGATTACTGGGATGATACTTTTTGGTTTTTAACTTTATATTTTATATCATTGTTCACACTTCCTTCGTACATTGTTTATGAATTCTTGTCGATATTGCTTTAAAAATTGCATTACTTACTTTGGAGCAGACATGTCCTCGGATTATAATTCATTTAAAGACACAATTCACAATATTCTTAAAAATATCCAAGAAAAAGAAAGCTCGCAGGATTGATACACCTGTATCTCGGAACATAAAACTCAAAAATATTTAAAAGTATTGATATTTTTATTTACACATAATCTTATTGTTATTACCACTTTATCAATAAATTAGTTTTTTTTATTATCAAAGATATGACAAAAAAGTTATTTGACTGACTTTCTTTGCTTAATAATCTATTAAATTGCGGAAATTCTCTGGAAAACGCATTTCCATAAATAATGTTCAACAATTCCCATTAAGTTTTTACCTTTCGTCGAAATGGCGTAGGGTAGGAGTGATGAATCTTAATTTTTGCCATTATTTTATTGCCTTCCAAGTGTTGTTCGCACGACAGAAAACAGCAGTTAAAATAATGTCTCTCGTTTTAACTTATATTCGTTTGGAGTTGAGTAGGCGAAAACAAAATAGCTATTACGTTAAAACTAATTGTCAATCGTCGAAATAGGTAGCAACGTTTTTGTATTCCGTTTCTCTTTATTAATATTGTGATACACAGATGATAAAGTTAACTGCAACAATAAAGAAACTGACGCACAATCCTACCCATTGACTTTTTGGCATTATAAATATTTATATATATATATAATATATATATATATAATATTATTACATACACATACCTATATATACATATATATATATACATATATATATATATATATATAATATATATATATAATATTTATATAATATATATATATAATATATATAATATATCGCACCCACAGTGCAAGACTTCAGTAACTCAAAATTTTATGAAAATGAAGTAAACACGGAATTCCCATTTTAAACATGCCATATCTATCCCCTGTAAAATTTTAGTAACTTTCAAATGCTTAACCGGCTAAATATTACAACAACAATACACTTCATCTAATTTATATAACGATGCATCGGCGTCATAGCCTCTGACGTTACATGATACCAACACAAAATATTTAGGGTGTAGGTGTTCTTTTTTAGAATCACTTTACCGAGTACACTGGCATTACAGCCACTAGACATATTTTATTATATACGCGTAGAAATAATATTTAAAAATTTCTATTAATGTTAACTTAAAGAAATACACAATAATATGTTTCATTTAATTTGTATAAATGCATTATAAAGCGTTTTTATCAAGAACATTTGTTCGGAACACACTGTAACTGTAATCGAACAAAGCTAAAATTTTGGCATAAATTGGTAACACTTATTTGACAGTTGCGGTGTTGACACTTTTTGTACTTCATTATTTTGAATTTTAAAATGAATATCTCTTGTTTTATATTTTTAACTATTTAATAAAATCTGTTCTTTTAGAACAAACTTAGTGTGTTTTATTTAAAAAATGTCACGTAAGAATTTAAATAGTCGTTGTAAAGAGATCGTAATACTTTTGCAATACTTATGTAAGCTATTTGATTTAAAATGCAGTCAGGATTTTTTTATACTTTGGCAACTATGTCAACTTCGATCTCTGACGTAGATAATGACGTAAGTCGTTATCTAAATTAGATGAAGTATATATATATATATATATATATATATATATATATATATATATATACAAATTGTGTCACTTATTTCAAGTAAATCGATCTAAAATACTTGTTTTGTTACATTCTCAGTTTTTTTAAGTAAACCATACTTAATTTTAACTATTACTATACTTGTAGCAATCAAATTTTTAATTCCCATTATATTATATGTTAAAATCAGTAATTTATTTCGTATAGGAAATGTGAAATTCTGTCACAATCTTGTTTATAATGAGCATTTTAGATTAACGTTTGTTAACGTTTGCACTTGACATTTTGGCTCAAATATACAAATTGGATACATTTTCCAGTCGCATATAAAAATTACACGCCGCCCTGCTATAATCTGCAGTCTGCATATACAGCTGATGTCCAGTCGCTGACCGTGACAAATATGAAAATGCTATTCTAGTTATTACCGTTTTTATATTACGAGCTTGTAATGTTGTGACATAAAATGTAAAGAAAAATATGGTTTTGAGTAAATCCTTGATATAAATTTTTAGAAATAAAATTCAAATATATCATAACGAAATATGCAGATTTAATATTTAACCCTCCGTTAGTCGATAGGAAAAACTGAGCATCAAGAGTCGCTACAGTGTCTGAGACCGACAATTAAAAAAGATTGTTTTTACTATAAAATTTCATACAAATATTTTATATTGTTTATAGGAATAACCAAAAAATATTTTTGAAAATATTTTATTGAAAAAAAAAAACAGATACAAAATGAAAAACACTAGTATAACAATATATTGTGAATATTGTTCTGAAGCTATTTTCTTGTGGCATTTTAAAGTAATTACTGTTAAAATGGGAAAAAGCCACAATTAAAGGTTAACGTAAGTTTACTGATGTTTTAATTTTCACATCAAATATCGTTCTCAAAATACAAACATTAGTTTGTATTACGTACTATATAATTTTCTTGTCTTGTTCTAACATTTTACGGTGGAATAGCCTTTTTTCATCCAGTAACGCTATATTTTCCAATAAACGCTAAGGTATTACTTCCACTTTCTTTTTTCTCATCTGTCACATCTTGTTCCGATTCATTTCCACCATCACCACCTCAATTTGATCCATTTTGCTTTCACTTTCCTCATCGTCAAAATAATTTTTATCGTCGGTAGGAATCATGTCCATAATTTCAACAAGCGTTGGAATCAAAGTTGTTTAGCTTCAAAGGACATCTATAAATAAGAATTGACAAAAACTTACCGATAAAATGTAATAATAAGATGATAAATATTTACCTGTTCTACACCGTTAGTCGCTACGGACTCCGGCACCGAAAATAACTATAAAACTCACACAACTGTACCCAGGAATGTAAGAATATACACCAACACGAGTTTGGTTGATAGGGAGAGGTACAGAAAGTGGCGATAGAAAAATTACAGTTATGTGTAAATCCCGAATAAATAATTTTGTCGTCGGTGTGTAAGACCGATAGCGACTAACGGAGGGTTAATAAATTTTACTAAAAGCTACTTTATTTTAAATATTGTTTTTTATTTAATTAACACCAGTAAGATGCTTAAGAATAGATTAAATTATTACTGAAAACCTAAGACTAAGGACACACTCGCTAGTATCCCTTAGGTTCTGATTATTTATTCCACAAGTATTAACCTGTACCATTACTTGCACTATACTCTGCTTTTCAATTGTCGCTGGCCTGAACAGCGACAAACCATAGCTGAAATGGACCGGAGCAGGTAAGGGTCACGGTCCGTAGACATATAGGTCGTATATGCCCACAAGCTAGAGGGAAAATACCTTTTTAAATAAATGCAAATGAATGTTAACTAAAACTAAGAATCTGCAAAAAAATGGGTTAATTAGTCTTAGGCCTAAGAATCTGTAAGAGAAAGTTATTATTTATCGCACCTAAGACTAAGTCCCAAAAATTTGAAAAAAGGTGAAATTTCTACTCGATTTCGTAAGTCGATTTCGTCCAAAATGTGATAGAAGTGTTTGTCGTGGTGACTTTGAGACAAATCAACAATCATATGTAAAGAAATATCGACACAAATCAAGTTATTGGAAATTTTCGACTATCGAAAATTTCCCTATGAGAGATTTCCCATCGACGAAAGTCGATGAGACCTAAAATGTAGAAAAATATATTTTTATGCCAAAATATTTCAAAGTCCAAAAGGTAAATAAAATGTTAGAAACATGTTCTAAGTTATCTTCATAGCAAAAATATTTCAAAGTCCAAAAGGAAAAATAAAAGGTTAAATACCAAGTTATTTTACATCTGAAAATATTTCAAATAAAATAGTAAAAAGTAGATTTGTTGGAACTTATATACCCAAAAGAAATATTATTAAAATGTTGTGTATAAAAATTCTTATCAGTTCGTTCAGGAACTTAGAGAATCTGAAAGAGAACTAATTTTTAGCCAAAGCCATATTACAGAAAAAAAAAAACTAATTTTTACAAAAATTCTAAAGTCTAAATTCACAGAAAAATGCCGTATGAACAAATACCAATAAATAAATATGAGAAATGATTCTAAGTTCGTTTGTGAACTTAGAAAAATTAAATAGCAATAATTACGAAATGATTCTAAGTTAAAATTTCCTGAAAAATACAAAATAAATCAAGTAAGAAAACTATTCAAGTCCGTTTAAGAAAAAATCAGAAAAATCCTCAAAGAAATAACCAGATAATGCAAACAAAGAAAAGTTTGTAGAGTTTTGGCCAAATACTTGGCCAAGGGTTATGTAGGGCAGTTGTATGCGCTGACAATGGGACGTAGAGGAATATCGGGTATGAATTTTGGGTAGGCCATATATTCGAGGTGTTCTTGAAGACTGACTTTTCACGAGGAATTAGAGACTTAAATTATATATATATATATATATATATATATATATAATATATATATATATATATATATATATGTGTGTGTATATATATATATAAATCAAAACAATAATTTAAAAATATGGCCATAAGTAAAAAATATAAGCTAAATATTTATCAATATTATAGTGTAAGGAGCTGTTTAGTCAGTATTACTCTTTTGTGAGGGCTTTTCATGGTGAATATAAAAATATGCTTTAAGCCGTAATCGATAAACAACAATGACTCAAAAATCGATAACAAAAACAGGAAATTACAACGATGCTATAATCTGCTGTCCTATACAGATTATATTCATATTGATGATACGCTGAAAAATTTTTAATAACATGTTTTATGTTCTAGTAAAGTAATTACGAAGCTAATATTGCTAGAGATACCAAATTCAAAACAGTTAGTAAGGCAGAATCTGATAAATACAAATAGATACAAAATATTTTAATAAAGTAATTTAACATATTATAACAAAGTATTATTTTTAAGAAATAAAATTTAAATTTCCAATATCTTGCTGGATTCCAGTGACATATTTTTACCTATCCATCCACCTATCATATAAACATATTTTAAGATGGTAAAATTTGCACTCAGTAGGATGTTTATTTGGGGTTGGGCACTTAAAAGTACATTTTTCGTCTATTAACATACCATTTCGTTTCTGTGGAAACAAATTCCTTTTATGTAGATAAGATTTTTTGTTTTTTTCTTTTTCAAAACCACAAAACGGGGGACTTTCGACATTGTTAGGAGAATCTTAAATATTAAATAGCTTCTTTCGCGCAGAAGGAAACAAATTCAGTTGCACTTTGGGAGTACCAGTTTTTGTGTGTTGAGTTTCGAACTTTCGAGACTGATTCTTCCAATTTGTGTTTCTTTCCTGAACTGCTCGGATCCACATCATCGTGAGATATTGTGCATTTTAGTATCGGTGATTGATTTTGTAATGGCGTCGATGAAGTTTTAGTTAAACTAGGGGTATTGGGCAACTGTATTGAAAATCTAGCGAAAGCAGATATCAAACTATTATTAAAATTGATGGCACCAATTTGGCGAGAGTAATTTAGGTTCTGTATCCATATTAAGTTTCTTAGGTTCAAAGACATGAACAAGATTTAAAATGATAAAAAGAACTTTAGCGACTGGACAACCGGAGTTATATGCGCAATCTATAACAAAGAGAATAAACTAAAATACAATAGTTAAAAGCAGCATAACCCTCATGTGCACCACGTACAAAGTTTTTTACTTATATACTAAACAAACGCCTCCAACAACTAACTGAAAATATTGTCGGAAAATATTTAACCGATTTCCGACAAGGAAGATCTACAACTGGTCAGCTATCTATAGTGAAACAAATTCTAAACAAATCGTGATAATACCACACTGACGTCCACAACATATTCATAGATTTCAAACAGGCGTACGACTCAATTAATAGACAAAAGTTATATCAAATATTGCATAGCTTTAACATCTCCTGAGGAAACCCTGTACCTGGCTACCTACATTACGAGAGTTGGAAATCTTTGGATTCCAAGCCTTACTTCAAAGGACTTGTGAATGGATGCATCTCCATAGGTTTGGTTCTTCAGTGACCGTTGAAGGATAAGGATTCTTAATGTAAGAAAATATAGCTCCAGAGAAATAAAATCACTTTTGAGTTTATCGATTTATAATGAAATCTTTTAAGAGTAAAGAGGCCCAACACTGCCGTAACTTACTATACAATATCAAATGTACTCTTTCTTTATAACACGTAAAAGAGAAAACACCGGTATGAGAAAATGCCCGATTTCGGCGAAGAGAAATATTTAATACGTGAATTGCGAGTTTTTAACTACTCGAGATCCGATGCCTCTGTGTCCATGTGTTTGAACTGATCTTACTGAACTAATAAAACACTACATAATGCGTGAACGGGAATATTACCCCCGTTTTATTTAGGAGTGAAAAATATTCAGCAGGGTCAGACGTCAGACGCCACTCAGTCGGGTGTTGCATTCAAACTTGATAAGGTAACTGTTCTAGTTATTCTACACTAAGAAAAGTCAAAGAATTACATTTTTATTTAATTTTTAAAAACAATATGTTCATTTCTGGAACATTCCCTAAAAATACATCCGACTTTTAACAGCAACAATTGTACAAAATTAACTTACTAAGAACTTTCAAATAGTCAAAGTAAAAGAGGCAGTAGAAGTATATTCACAATTAAAAAATGGGGGCAGAATAGGCCGGGCTAGAAATAAATATTTAAAAGACAAAAAAGCTAGGGAAAGAGCAAGGGAAAATAGACGCACAGTTAAATTAGAGGATATTTAAACTGTAAAAAGTTTGACATATCTGGAAGTTGCAATAAATACGGATGGAACAGAAGAACCAGAAATTTAAAGAATAGTGGTAAAGAACAATAATGCTTACTTTTCACTTGCCTATGTGTTTTGCTTCTAAATCACATATTGAAGATCAAAAACCAGGATGGACAAAACTATTATCAGACCAATAGTAGTTACGAGAAATATAAGAAAAAGGTCGAAGCCACGGAAATGGATGCCATCAAAAGATCGATGAGAAAGAATATCAAGAGCCGACAGAATACGGAATGAAGTGATAAAACAACAAATGGGTATAGAGGGCACTATAGTTGAGGATATTGAGAGAAAACAGCTCATATGGTATGGGCATGTGAGCCAAATGTGGGACGAAAGATTGCCTAAAAAAACGATGATGTGGCAACCCCCAGAGAAGAGGAAACGAGGAAGACCACCACAGAGCAGGAACCTGGGAGTTAGGAATGCAATTAGCGCTCGAAATATGGACGAAGACCTAACTCAAGATAGAATACAGTGGCGTTTGGGGGTCGGACAACGTCGTAAGATGTTTATAAAACCGAATTTTATACCGAATTTTAAAACCGTTATATATATATATATATATATATATATATATATATAATATATATATATATATATATATATATATAATATATTTATATATATATATAATATATATATATATATATTATATATATGTATATATATATATATATATATATATATAATATATATATATATAATATATATAGTAGTTACGAATAAGAGACATAGGTGATGACACCAGACACAAAACAAACGTCTTCGAAACAAAAGTCCTAAGGAAGATATTTTGGAAAATGAAGTATGGAGATCCAGGTACAACCCTAACCTCTACCAACTATTCAACAAGGCACCGATCTTAGAATTCGTTTAATTTTAGAGAATTAGATGAGCTACTCATGCAGTGAGAATGGAGATCCAAAGATTGCCAAAAAGAGCCAAAGAGAGTAAAATGCGGGACGCAAGATCAAAAGAAGGCCATGGAAAAGGTGGACAGATGAAGTGGCAGCGGACACGTACAATTTTTTAAACCTGAAAAGATCTTCTCGTAACCAGCAAAATTAAAAATATAGTTTGGATGAGACCAAGGCTCAATTTGGACTCTAGCTCCATTGAAGAGAGAGAGAGAGAGAGAGAGAGAGAGAGGTAATTTTGAAGTTAATTTATCGGGCGATTCTAGATGTTCTTTGTTTTTGAAATATTTGTAAATTTGCGATACAAACAATTTTATGTACTCATTCCAACACTTACAAACTTCTTTGTTTTCGAGTAAAGGTAGATTACTTTTATTGACTACCTTATTTGTAGAAATTTTTCCTCTTTCTTGTCATGACAATTTTTAGGTTTTTTATACATGACAAAGTTATTTTGTCTTTATTTTAGTTCCCTTATCCCTAAAGAGTTTGAATAAGAAATTGGGAAGCAAAAAATGCGAACCTTTGAAACAGAACAGTTAATAATCTTTATAGATTCACATTCTATGTTCACTTAACTTAAGCAAAACCAACGAACTTTTTTAAAAACTTTTATTTATTTTTTGAACAGTTGATAAAAATTTCCGAATTGAATTAAAAAGTTTTTATCGGATACCCACATCCTATCGTCCTCAAACGATTAATTCGAACTAACAGCCAGCAAATATACAAAATTAACCCCTTCGGTATTCAGTGATCAACTTGTAAATTATCTCAGCAATCAAGTTAGTAACGTGACTACCATCTTAAAACAAACACTTTGACACCTCGTTTAAGAAACACAACACGTTTTCTTTTCGCAAAGATTGGTGAAAACGTAATGAGGTGGGCAGGCGTTGTTGCCAAACATTTTACATTTCTTGCAACGCACTAGATTTTCATCTCAGTTTTTTCTCGTTGTATTACTTCTTATTGGATCCTGATATAAGCTACATAATTATTAGTAATTTAAATAAATCAAGATTAAATTAAATTAATTACAAATGTTGTTTGTTTTAATGGTTTTGTAAGCGAAAAACCTGTAGTGGGGATATTTCATTTGGGTTCTTTATATCTATATCAGCAAAGATGATATCATGATACACTGGGCAGAAGACGTTTGAGAACCGCTTAAAGATGAACCTTCTAACAATACAAAACAAGATAGATAGATATTTAAAACAAGCAACTCAGGAAGCCTTCTACAGCAGACGAAGTAAAAAATAGCCATACTATAAGTCTCCACTTTTACTAGAGTAAAGGAATCATAATAGCAATAAGTTAATAATGCCATACACAATATTTTTTTTCTTGAATCTTTTGTTTAGCCACATATTAGCTAAAGTATGGTGGCTACGTCTTTGATATAACACAAGGTGCTTATATTTTTTAACTAGTAATGCTATTTTCTTGCTGAACCACAACGCCTATTTACCTGTTCCTGGCAAATATTGGTAGTATTTATTTTTCCTAAAGATAAGCTAATGTAGAAAGCTCATCTTTCCTTAACTCGCACAAGCGCCATTTGTATCCTGTTTTAGATACAAATAACTTTGGCCATGTATGCCACCTGTATCCGAAAGGATACAAAGGAATCATTATCAATTAGCCTATATTTGTCCAATGCTGAACGTAGGCCTCTCGTAAAATTTTCCACCCATTTCTATTTTGAGCTTCTTGCATCCAGTTTGTGGTGATGCGCTTGATAGCATCTGTCCATCTACTCGGTGGTCGTCCTCTGCTTCGATATGCATCTTGCCTTGGTTGCCATTCCAGAATCTTTCTGGTCCATCTATCATCGTTAATCTGGCAACATGTCCGGCCCAAGCCCATTTAGACATGGCTATTTTTACAACTGCATCTGCGACTCGTGTTCTTCTTATTTCTAAATTTGGTACTTTATCTCTGATGGTAATACCTAATATTGATCTCTCCATAGCGCGTTGTGTAATTCTTATTTTATCTATTCTTCTTTTTGTCAGAGTCAGTGTTTCTGCACCATATGTAAGAACCGGTAAAACGCACTGCTTAAAAACCTTTATTTTTAAACAAACTGGGATATTAGACTTGAAAATGTTATTCAATCTACCAAAGGCAGCCCATGTTAGAAATATCCTTCTTTGTATTTCAGTTGTCTGATTACCTCGACCAAGCGAATCTCATGCCCTAGATATTTGTAAGCTATTACTTGGTCGATGCTCTGGCTCTTAATAAGAATTTTACCGTTGACTACAAGGTTGGTCACAAATTTTGTCTTTGAGGTGTTATTTTTAAGATCATTTGTTTTTGACACTTTATAGAGCGTATGCAGCATTTTTGTAGCTTTATCAACTCTATCAGATATTAAAACGATGTCATCGGTAAATCTTAGGTGGTTCAGATCTTCCCGGTTTATATTAATTCCCATATTATCCTTTCGTTCCATTTGCTTGAACATATATTCAAGAACAGCTGTAAACAATTAAGAGGATAGTATCACCCTGTCTAATTCCACGTTATATTCAAAACTTCTTGGTATCTTCATGAAGGCGGACACAAGCTGTACCAGTTTCGTAAATACTTTTAATTAAGGCGATATATCGGTAGTCAATTCGGCCGTCAGCCAATGCTCGAAGCATTTTATGATGATCTGTAGTATCGAACGCCTTTTCATAATCAACGAATATAAGAAAGATAGGCTTGTCATACTCTATACACTTTTCTATTAGCTATTATATAACTTGTAGATGATCATCTGTTCCGTATCTGGAGCGGAACCCAGCCTGTTTACAAGGTTGGTAACTATCCAGTTTGTTCACAAGCCATTTTGTTATTATCTTCACGAATAGTTTGTATGTATGTGACCTCTGATGGTCATGATGATATGAATGTCACCTTTATTGTGCATTATGGTTATTATTGCATTATACCACTGGGAGGGGGTTACGCCTCTTGTCAAACAAGCATTGAACATCTTTTTCGACACATTTAGTAACGTCATTCCTCCTTCTTAGATTTGTTCAACGACTATCCCATCTTCTCCAGGTAATTTATTGTTCTTTGTCTCCGAGAGAGCTGATTTTATTTCCTCTGTTGTGATATCTGGAATGTCTTCTGAGCCTATATTTTGAACTTTTGGTATTTGATTTTGATCAGGATCTGGAAGTTCTTCTCGCTTATACAATTCTGAGTAAAAATCTTGAGCAATTTTTAAAATATCTTCCTTATTTGTTGTTGTACAAAGGAATACTTTTACTTTAATGCCATAATGCATCTTCTACTTTATTGGCAATGGTTCTAGAGGTAGAGATAGAGGGCACATTATACAATTGATCAATATTTTTAACTTCTCTTGTGTCGTCGATATACTTATCGAAAGCTAAAATAACCATATTATTTAGTTACTAATAAAAACATAAAGTTGTGGCGAAGCTCAATCATCTGTTGTATATGGATGATTTGAAGTTAATGGCTTCTACTCGAAACCACCTAGATCAGATGCCAAAAACTGTAGAAACTGTCTCAAATGATATCAGTATGCATTTTGGACTAGACAAGTGCAGTATACTAAATATAGTCAGACGAAAGGTTCAGCCCGGAGGTTTCGATATGCAAGATGGCCAAAACATCGAGGCCATGGGTGAAAATGATATTTATAAATATCTCGGAGTAAAACAAGCGCGGAAAATTGACCATATACAAATAAAAACTGAACTAACTTTGGAGTTCGTGCGAAGAGTAAGACAACTAAATCGGTCATATCTTAATAGTAAAAATGTGTTTAAGGCATTAAATAGGTACGCCTGTTCCGCGCTGAGCTACTCATTTGGTATTATAAAGTAGTCAAACAAGGGTATAGAGGGTCTTCAGCGGAAAGTAAGAACACTTCTCATAAAGGCGCAAAAACATCACCGACGCAGTGCAGTAGAGAGAATAACATTACCGCGGTATCAAGGGGGAAGAGGACTTATGAATATAGGTGAGCAATTGGATAAACAAATTGCTAAGTTTAGAACTTATTTTCAGGTACAGGCTGAGACATCTACTCTACATCGAGCAATTTGCGCAGTAGATGATACGACGCCGCTTAAACTGGGATAACAAGAAATGCGCATAAACCATCTGACTAAGCAAGAAAAAATGCGCACCTGCATGAGTAAACCTCTGCACGGGCGACATCTCAATGAGATCAGCCAAGAATATGTCGACAATACAGCGTCGAACTATTGGTTGACATCAGGAAAGATATTTCCCGAGACTGAGGGTTTCCTACTTGCCATTCAGGATCAGGTTATTTCAACTAAAAATTACCTGAAATATATTGTAGTGTAGTGTATTGTATTCAAGTCCAAAATGACAAATGCTGATATGGATGCTAAGCCCAAGAAACCATTCAACATCTTACCGGTGGCTGCCAGGCATTTGTCGGTAATGATTATAAAGAACGCCATGACTCAGTAGGAAAGATTATCCACTAAGAACTAGCTGACAAACTGGGACTTCTCCAAACCGACCATCTTTCTTATTATCAATACGTCCCTGATAGAATGCTTAAAAATTACAACTACAAGCTATACTGGGATCGCACTGTGCTTACAGACCAACCAGTGGCCCATAATAGACCGGATCTCGTACTAGTTAATAAACTTACTAGGCAAACAACACTTATTGATGTGGCGATACCTAACACCAATAATTTGAGTGTTTAATACAACGAAAAGATCGCCAAGTATAGAGATCTAGAAATACAAATCAGGAGACAGTGGAGAATGGAAAGTACCCACACACTACCTATTGTTCTATCTACTACTGGTGTTATTCCCAAAAACCTCCTAGCGAAAATAAAACAGCTGGGTCTAAATGAACATCCAGATGCGACGTCCAGATGTGTACGAAAATTTTTGGGAGATACTTCAACATAGCAAGTCACCTAGGTCTCGATAACACGGAAAGAGTCCCACCAGAGCTCAATCCTTTTGTTACCGTAGGTATCTGGGATAAGTGAATTTTCCTCTTAGAGGGAATGTGAGCCGTATGGCTAAATCTGGATAATAATAATAACAACTGTCAACACTACCGCACAACTATTATGAACCCTTCACCACAGAATAAGTCTCTAATATCATCAAAGAGTTCGGAGTTCGGAGTTCAAAACTTCTGGCTCAAGAAGTTTTGGAGTGCTCATGAGTGCCTGTCAACATTAATTAATCGTGTTGTTTCTAATCCGCAGGAAATACCACCATTCCTAACTCAGGGAACAACTTATTTAATACCGAAGGATCAAAATAATACCCAAGATCCAGCCAAATACCGCCCAATTACGTGTCTTCCAACTCTGTATAAATTGGTCACATCCTGTATAGCCCAGCGTACCTACCAACACTGCGCTCTAAACAATATCATAGAACCTCAACAGAAAAGATGCGCTAAGGGCTCCGTGGTTGCAAAGAACAACTGATTATCGACTCAGTCATTTCTAACCAGGCATACTCCAAAAAAAGGAACCTTTTCACTGCCTTTATTGACTATAAGAAATCCTTTGACTCAGTGCCGCATGAATCGCTTGTAGATATATTAAGAATATATAAAGTCGATGATAATATAGTGACCTTCTTAAGACATATAATGACAGATTGGAAGACTAAAATTCACCTCCAAATACCTGGTGAAAACAATATCGAAACGAAAAATATCGCAATTAACTGCGGCCTATTCCAAGGAGACTCGCCGAGTCCCTTATGGTTTTGTCTAGCGATGAATTCACTATCCCAGCTATTGAACTAGACTGAGTCAGGTTTTAGCATTAAAAACAACAACACTGTAGTGGCGAAGCTTAATCATCTGTTGTATATGGATGATTTGAAACTAATGGCTTCCACTTGAAATCACAAATGCTAAAAACTGTACAAACTTTTTCAATTGATATCAATATGCACTTTGGGTTAGACAAATGTCGTGTACTAAATATAGTCAAGGGAAAGGTTCAGCCCGGGGGATTCCATATGCAAAATGGCCAAAACATCGAGGCTGTGGGCGAAAATGATATGAATAAATATCTAAAATTGACCATAAACAAATAAAAATCGAATTAACATCAGAGTTCATACGAAGAGTAAAACAGCTACTCCGCTCACATCTTAATAGTAAAAATTTGTTTAAGGCTTTAACACCTACGCATTTTCCGCGCTTAGCTACTCATTTGGGATTATTAAGTGGACTAAAACGGATATAGAAACTCTTCAGAGAAAAGTACAAACACACCTCACAAGTATTTACCGAGGACTTATAGATATAAGCGAGCAATTAGATAAACAGATTACTAATTTAAGAACTTTTTAACACACAAATGCCGATATGGGTGTCAAGCCCAAGAAACCATCCAACATCTTACCGGTGGCTGCCAGGCATTTGTCGGTACCGATTATAAAGAACGCCATGACTCAGTAGGACAGATTATCCACCAAGAACTAGCTGACATACTGGGACTTCTCCAAACCGACCATCTTCCTTATTATCAATATGTCCCTGACAGAATGCTTGAAAATGACAACTACAAGCTATACTGGGACCGCACTGTGCTCACAGAACAACCAGTGGCCCATAATAGACTGGATCTCATACTAGTGAATAAAATTACCAGGCAAACAACACTTATTGATGTGGCGATACCTAACACCAATAATTTTGCGTGTTAAATACAACGAAAAGATCGCCAAGTATAGAGATCTGAAAATACAAATCGAGACAATGGAGAATGGAAAGTACCCAAACAGTACCTATTTTTCTATCTACTACTGGTGTTATTCCCAAAAACCTCCTAGCAAACATAAAACAGCAGAATCTAAATAAACATCTTTATAAGGCCATGCAGAAAGCTGTACTCCTCGCGACGTCCAGATGTGTACGAAAATTTCTGGGAGATACTCCAACATATCAAGTCACATAGGGCTCGATAACACGGAAAGAGTTCCACCCGAGCTTAATCCTTTTGATACCGTAGGTATCTGGGATGAGTGAATTTTCCCCTTAGAGGGAGTGTGAGCCGTATGGCTAAATCTGGGATAATAATAATAATAATAGGTATAGAGCATTGTATTAAAAAAATGTCTTATAGGATCTGAGGAATCTAAAAATTAAAAAATATACAGGTTATTCTTTTTAAAATAAGCAAGTTGATATTGGACACCGTTATCTGATACACCCCGTATAAAAATTTTTTACGGTAAAAAATGTGCAACTATAAATACTAATCAGTGTTCACTTGTATATCGTAGAGTAAGGACGTATTCCGCCGAGTGCGATAGCAAAAAGTGACCACCGATAAGAACAATTAAAATCTAATTATTAAAAATTCTAGTTATTAAAATAAACAGTAAAGTGGCAGTGGCGTACCAAATTCTGTTTTCTACAATCAACAATTCACATACACGGAACACAAACAATCAGTGTCTATTGTAGTATCAGCAGAAATTGCAGGTAAGCAGCAGGTCCACTATTAACAAACATTTAAGAACATGTACCCAACTCCTCAACAATATTTTCCACTAGAATATACATCCGAACATGCACCAAACCACATATACTGGTAACCCGCAAATACTTCTATATCAAACATTCCACAAAATCAATTCGCTCTTCCACCACAACCACAACAATTTCCCCCACAACCCCAACCAATTTACTACAACCCAAGCAACCCATCTACTGTAGGGCAGACCTTAAACACAAACCTAAAACTTGCAATTAGTTATTCAGAGAACACGGATAAGGAGTATAGTGAAGACGACGATCAAGAAACCCAAAATAAAAACTCATGGCAAGTAGTCAAAAAACGTAAATTTTCAAAACAAAATAATGATCCCAATTCTCCAAGCTCACCACCAACAAAAATACAAAATCGATACAGTGCTTTATCTAACGCTGAGAGCTCTGAACAGACTGAAACAGAAAAACAACAGAAAATACCAAAACCACCTCCAATATTCGTATATGGCGTCAAAAACTTTAAAGATATGGTCGATAACTTTGCACAAATTGTGGAGGAAGAAACCTACTATACCAGAACTCTACCAAACGACACTGTCAAGATTACAACATATACAATAGATACATACCGTAAACTGATAAGACATTTACGAGAAGAAGAAATCATTCACCACACTTACCAAATAAAGGAAGAGCGTGCCTATAGAGTGGTAATAAGACATATTCATCACTCTATACCCACAACAGATATAATAAAGGAACTAGAAAAAGCCGGCCATAAAGTTCGCAATGTAACTAACATTCGACACAGGCAAACAAAGGAACCTTTATCTTTGTTTTTCATAGATCTTGAACCCAACAGTAACAACAAAGACATATTCAACCTAGAATTCTTATGTCACACCAAAATAGCAGTCGAGGCACCAAATAAGAGAAACTCAATCATTCAATGCATGCGATGTCAAGCATATGGTCATAGTAAAACATATTGCACTAAACCGCATTACTGCGTTAAATGTGGAGGACAACACAATACAAAAGATTGTAAAAAACCTAGAAGCACTCCAGCTAAGTGTGCACTATGCAAAGAAGGTCACCCTGCTAACTATAAAGGCTGTGTAGTCTACAGGGAACTAGTAGAAAACAGACATTTGCAGAAAAGAGGAAACCAACAGCCTCAAAGACCAACATTCAACAGTCCACATGTATATGCTGAAACAAATCAGCTAAATACTCTACAAAACCATCAAAGAACATATGCAAACGTGACAGCAAATCAAACAAATCACGATTCAGAACCTAAAACTAATATAGAACAACAACTATTAACATTCCTAAACGAGTTCAAAAACATGTTCTCGCAACTCATGAGTCAAAACAGTATGATATTAAACTTACTAACACAAGTCATTAACCAAAGAAATTCTTAAACATACTTAGAGTTGCCACATGGAACGCTAACGGCCTGCTAAACTATAAGCAAGAAGTAATTACTTTTTTAAACTTAAATAAAATTGACGTTCTGCTTATTTCAGAAACTCACTTTACCGATCTGACTACGTTCAATATTCCGCTCTATACCACATACTGCACACCTCATCCTGATGGTACAGCTCATGGTGGCTCGGCGGTAATCATCCGCAGCTGCATATCACATCATGTATTGCCGAATTATGCAACAGAAAAAAATACAAGCAACAATCGTTCAAGTAAATTCAACACCATGGCACTTTAACATATCTGCAATTTATAGCCCACCTCGTCATACAATCTCCACAGATGAATACAAAGCCTGCTTCCAATTACTTGGCAGCAAATTCATTGCCGGGGGAGACTGGAATGCGAAACACATACACTGGGGCAAGACTCATAACAACAAAAGGTCGTAATCTTCTAAAAGCAATGACCGACAACAATTATGATTGCCACACCAACGGAATCCCTACGAACTGGCCAAGTGATCCAAGAAAACTTCCAGATCTGCTGGACTACTACATAAGCAAAGGAGTGTTCAGAACCAACTGTCTAATAGAATTCAGCTATGATCTCTCATCGGATCATACACCGGTTATTATGAGCCTGAGTACCACAGTTATAAACAACCCACCACCTCCTCGACTCACGTCAAAAAACACCAACTGGGCAGATTTTCAATCCTACCTAGAAGAAAACACCCATCTTAATCAGCGGATCAAGTCTACACATGACATAGATACAGCAGCTCAATACTTCACCACACTTGTGCAAAAAGCGGCATGGCAATCTACACCACGAACTGAACGCAAACCAACACGTACCACAAATGTTCCCCTGCACATTCGCCAACTCATTGCTGAAAAACGTCGTGCGAGGAGAACTTGGCAAAGATCTAGAAATAACATAGACCTACATATATTCAATAGACTACGAAGGCAACTTGGAGTAGCCATCAAAGCTGCAAACAACGAAACTTTCGAACATTACATAACCAATCTTACAGCAAATGACCAGACGTTATGGAAGGCCACTAAGAAGCTAAAGAAACCATACACAACCATTCCTCCTATCCGTAAACCAAATGGCGAATGGGCCTGTTCCAACAAAAAAAAAGCTGACGTTTTTGCTGAACATCTTACAAACGTATTTCAAACAGAGCTAGCAGACCCTGATGAAGAAGTGGAAGAACTAATTAGCGCAGCATGTCAAATGTCCCTCCCAATTAAAAGTTTTACTCTTATAGAAGTTAGGAAAGAAATAAACAAACTCAATTCACGAAAGGCCCCAGATTATGATTTAATCTCGGCACAAGTACTAAAACAACTTCCTCGTAAGGCCATAACTTTGCTAACAGTTATATTTAACCGCATGCTAAGCTTATCATACTTTCCAAAAATATGGAAATTTGCTGAAGTCATTATGATCCTCAAGCCAGGAAAAGAGCCCAATGAAGTAACATCTTATCGACCTATCAGCCTGCTCCCAACCGTAAGCAAAATTTTTGAAAGATTGCTACTTCAAAGAATATACGCAGATCATGAATTCCTTACATTACTTCCAAAGCATCAGTTTGGTTTTCGGGAAAATCACTCCACTACCCAACAAGTTCATCGAATGATAAATGAAATATCAAAAAGTCTTGAAGAAAAGAAATACTGCAACGCTGTATTTCTAGACATCTCACGAGCGTTTGACAAAGTTTGGCACAGAGGTCTGCTTTACAAAGTAAAAATAGCTCCAGTAACTATTTCCTGCTACTTAAATCCTACATATCAAATAGATATTTCTCTGTAAAATTCAAAGACCAACAATCCAACCTCTGTCCTTTCAACTCCGGAGTCCCGCAGGGTAGTGTTCTAGGACCGCTGCTTTTCTCACTCTACACAGCCGATATACCAGAGACCAATAATACTACAATCGCTTCTTTTGCTGACGACGTAGCAATACTAGCCGTAAATGAAGATCCCATACAAGCCTCACAAAACCTGCAACATCATCTGAACATACTCAGTGATTGGTATACAAAATGGAGAACAAAAGTAAATCAAACAAAATCAACTCAAATAACATTTACCAACCGTCACAATATATGCCCACCTGTAAGGATGGAAAATATAAGAATACCAACAGTAACAGACGCTAAATACCTTGGCCTCCATCTTGACCAACGACTCACTTGGAAGAAACATATCCAGACCAAAAGAAGGCAGCTCGACTTAAAATTCCGACAAATGTATTGGCTTCTTGGACGTAAATCAAAACTTAACATCCAAAACAAAATTCTTCTTTACAAAGCCATACTCAAACCTATCTGGTTCTACGGACTACACCTATGGGGCTGTGCAAAACCAACGTCGCTGAATATTATCCAAAGATTCCAGTCTAAAGTACTAAGATCGATAGTGGATGCGCCATGGTACGTAAGTAACCAAACACTCCATAATGACTTAAAGGTTCCTTTCATCAGAGAAGAAATTCATCGAGCCACGGAGTCACAAAATGAACGTACCATTCACCACGAAAATGAGCTAGTAAGGGAACTATACAACAATGGACCAGCCACAAGAAGATTACATAGAACCTGGCCTCAAGACCTTCTTCAGAACTAAACCAAAGTAGAATAAGGTGAGACATCATTGGATGTCTCCCCTTCACGCGCAAAACCTGTAATCACATTTACTTAATACTCTTTTTTTTATGTAGATTGTAAATAAACATAATTATAATAAAAAAAAATAAATACTAATCGACGTGTTCGACCGTTTTTTCGAATACTCCCTCATTTATTTATTAGCTAATTTGTTCCATTTGGCTGACACACAGTGTATATCTACTTATATAATTGAATTAAAGTCTGCATCCGAGATGCTTGATCAGATAGAAAGGTTAATTTTAATAAGTTGTTGAAGCTATTCCCACGTCATATTACATTTTCACGTCATACGTATAATATTTATATTGTTAATATTAGTCAGTTGTTTCAAAGAACTTAGCTCCAATTAGTATTATGATATAGTTGTTTCCAATTTATAAAAGCTTCAATAATACATATTGGCAACACTTCAACCAACAACTTTTCAGTCGAAGTTAAATGGTTGTAGTGGTGAAGCAGCTTAATAATTATTAAAATTCGTTCGTTTGTTTGTCGACTGAAATGCTAATTAATTCGAGGTTATTCAAGACTACTTAAGAAAAACAGTATTGTCTCAGACAATCGAACCTGTCCTTGGCAAAGTAGATTTTAATTGGAATTTTTATTCTTTCGTATATTTTTACGGATATATTTATATTAAAGTGGAATTAGGATTAAAAAAAATAAATATGTTTAAATTGATAATTTACTCTTAGTTTTACACTAATTAAACTTTAAATACTCATTCAGAAAATAAACCTAAATAGTGGTTTTTTTTGTAAAATGGTAACCGTTAAACAAGAAATAACCAGTGTAATGGAACAAAAAATGAAGTTGACATTAAGATCATTTTTCCTCTTAATAGAAGATACTTGAACCATCTTAGATACGCAGATGATGTAGAACTAATAGCCGACACGTGAAATGCACTGAATACGATGATTGAGGAGCTACATACAGAATCCTTAAAAAAAGGAATGAAAATGAATTTCAGCAAAACTAAACTAATGTCAAACAAAGATGACAAACTTATGATAAACATCCAAGGGACAGAGATAGAACACGTAGATGAATATACATATCTAGATCAAAATGTCAAGGTAAGCAAAGAAAACCACACTATCGCAATAAGCAGACGTGTAAAAATGGGATGGACAGCATTCCGAAGGCTCTCATACATACTTAAAAATAAAAACATACCTCAAAGACTGCGAACCAAAGTGTTTAGTTCCTGTATACTAAATATACTTACATATGGAGCTTAAGCCTGGATATTCAATGACAGATACTGGGTATCTAACTCAAAGACCATAAACCCAATGAAGATATTCGTAATAGAACAAAAGTAAATGATGCTGTCCAACAGGCAACTAAACTGAAATGGAAATGGGCTGGATATAATTAACGTCTTGAGGATGGCCGATGGAATAAAGAAATCGGGAACCACGAGGAAAACCGCAAATATGCTGCAGCGACGACATTAAACGAACTGCAGAACCAATGTGGAAACTTCTTACAAACAGCAGAGATGAATGGAGAGAATTAGGAGAGAAAAGGGCTTAAAAAAAGTGGATTCACGTAATAATCAGGCAGAAGCTAAGACATGTGAAAACACAATTTCGTAGGAAAGAATGTAATAAAATGAAGAACTATGAAAAGAAACACGATACGTTTAATGTTTATCTGTACATAAAGTTAGGACCGTCGGAAACGAAGGGAAATAAACATCCTAAGGTTTGTAGGACAAAAACGGACATAGAATATTAGATAACAATGAACATTTAAAAAAATAAAAAAGCTTCATTTCTGAATTATTTGAAGATGACAAAGTAGAAAACCGATTGTTATGACAGGTACATAAATAGCAGAAAGTAAGGATACATAAACAATACCAGTGGCAACAAATGGAAAAACACTTTGCCCCTATGAAGTGAGTGCTAAAATACAAACCGTTTCTACAAAACGGGAGAAAAAGGTATTAAAGTACTGTGTGGTTTCTTTAACATAATTTATGATACTAGAATATTATGAACTGAATGACAAAGTCGATATTTTACACAATATTAAAGAAATATTGTGCAAAGACATGCACTGATTATCGGACAATAAGTCTTAGGAGTTGGATCACTACTTAATTGTGTATTTTCCAAAGCTAGTCACATAGATCTATTGAGACAAGGTCCCTGATGTAACAAAGATCTGTAGAGTAGTTGTGAAGATAAGTCTCAAACTAAATTAAAAATAGAAGTTGAAGCTGAATGCAGTTCTGCTAGCCGGATATGCTTGAGACTGGCCAGTTAAGGTAGGGCCTATTGCCTATTTGCATGCCCTGAGAAAACAGTAAAGAACACTAAATCTAGATATTAACTAAAATAATATCAGAATAAGGATAAATAACAAGAACTAAAAGTACCGACAACAGTAATGTACTAAATAAGAATGGTTACGGCTTCGGGGAAAATATTTATTCATTCAAATAAACACTTCGCCTAGTGACTTTATTGATGCTGATAACTATGATTTTCTATAACTATATATATATATATATATATATATATATATATATATATATATATATATATATAGTAAAATCTTAAATATTAGGGAAATCTGCAAGAAAAACTCTAATGTGTATCAATTGTTTCGCCGAACGTTTTCGCCAAAGAGAATTAATTTGGCTTCTTCAGTGCTGAAAGAAAATAAATTATAATTAGCTACCATATTATCTAATAAAAAGCATTTATCTTACCGTAACTTTTAGAAATGTCGAGTTAGGATGTTAAAAAACTTAGCTAGTAACAACATAGTGTGTTATTTGTTACTATGTGTAAAAAAGTTTTTTTTAACGTTGGAAATGTATGGTAGCTTTGAACTTAAAACGCAAAGGTTTACCCAAGGTTAATCGAAAAACTAAATGTAACTACATTTTAAAGGAAGTAATTCTTTGAATTGTCGGCAATAAATAAATTTTTAATTGTTATAAAGTTTAAATGTCAGGTTCTGTTTTTCTCAGAACGCAAGCGCTGACAATTACAATTAGTACTTTTGAATCTTTATGTCGTTACGGTTCATTGGTAAAACCGATGAAGTTAGATCCCAGTTTAGGGAGATATTATTTTAGAATTTTCTTAATTGAAATTCTTTTTTAATTAGTATATTGTTCATGTATTATTATAATAATATCTTATTGAGATGTATCTAAGAAAATATATATATATATATATATATATATATATATATATATATATATATATATATCCAAACAACTATAACCCTTTCCTATATTTAAACCAGCGTATCAGTTTGACGATTTCTGATCCGATTCAAATCAGATAACCCGTAAATTTACTTAAATTGGTCTGTTCGGAAAGGATCAGATCCAAGATGAACCAATGAGGATACCGGTAGGGCTGTAAAAATACCGAATGGACCTTTGTGCACAAATGACTTTACACAATTATATTACAATACACCCTTACCCTGTGATTACTAAAAATTGATTCTGATATAATAAAAAAAAAACAAGGCCGTTAGGATAAATAAGAAAAACTAGAACAAATGCTGATAATAGTGAAAGGTTTCGTACACTTTCTATGACCTTAAAAAAATTAACCGAAAGCTACGTATTTATAAAAAGAATATTGGGATTTTACTATGAATATTTCAAGGAAGAAATAAAGTTTAACTTATCTTGACGAATATATTATATGCAAATAGTAATGAAAGATCTCCTTACATTACCGAATTGATTGGATATTAATATAAGAAAATGTACCTAGAAGGATTTCTAACAGAAAGAATTCTGAATGTGATTAGACTGATATAATTAGGGTAATATTACTGAATAATAAACAATGGTATTAATATGAAGCTAACAATGGTATAAAAAAAATGATTTATTTAAACTAAAGCCTTCTTTTCCAAAACTTCAAACCTTCATCAATTCATACTTGTTGACATATCTTTTGCTCAAAGATATGTCAACAAGTCCATGTATAGGTTGCATACTTTACAGGCAGAATTAAGTTATTTTATATCTCTAAGTAACGATAACGTAATATTATCGTTACAGATCACATTTTGAAAATTTTTCTGCGAATAATACGTAGAAGAATATACATTCTTTTATTTTATACAGATTGAACGAAATAAATTCGGAACATAGGAATATAATGTATTTCGGCTCAATTCTGCTGTAGCTGGTTGGCCAACAAAAGATTGTCAAATAATTATATTATAAAAAATCCCATACTTCACCGGGCTGCTGGATTCTGAACTCATAAAAATTGAAAGCTACACATAAATCTACGATTTTATTATGCTGTCAAACCAGTTATAGTCCAGGAAATGTAGCATTTCACCTCGCAATTTTTTCGTGCGGCGTGGATTGACTTGAAATTTAACAGAAGGTAGGTAATAGCCTAAGGATCAAAATCTATATCGAACCAAAGTGCGCCAAAGCCTAGGGGGTGGTTGCCACCCCATCTCCGGGGTGAAAATTTTTTTTACGTTTTAACTACAGGTTTTGATTAGAAAAGTGATTCTAAACAAAAAATGTGCTATACATTTTTTTTATAAAATGATATTTTTCAAGTTATTCGCGATTGAAAGTAACAACTTTTAGACGAAAAAATCCACGTTTTTAATCGATTTTTCGCGAATAACTCGAAAATGGTGCATTTTATCAAAAAAATTGTAGAGGATAAATTTGTAGTTTTTAAAAAGACAAACACAATTACAAATACAATATCAATGTTCAGCGGTTTTCTTCAAATGCCAAATTTAAAAGATTCAAAGTCAAATATCGGGAAAATGATGCATTTTTGGAAGAAAACTCACAAAACCTTTTTTATAGAGCATAAATAGACCTATCATAAAAAATAAGGTCAATACCTCATTTTTTACGAAAAAAATCGAGGAAAACAACACCCTAACCACCCCCATAATTAAAATCGATCTTCACCCTTCTGCAATTCCCTTTGTACATATATTGTTAATATGTCCAAGAAGTTTGACCCATTTAAAATGCTTAGTTTTAGAAAAAGTACAGCTTAAAGCGAGAAACGATTTACAATTTCATATTTTTTACCCTTCTTTTTTTAAATATGCCCGAAAATACTGAATATATCAAAAAAAAAATTACCAAATTGTAGCTTTTTTAATGACTAAAATTATCCTTTATTTAGATTTGTTGTACAATGAATATTTGGCGAGATATAGCTGTTTAAAGCATCGATTTACGATCAAGCACCATCTTTTTCGAGCCCTTTAAACTCACCCCATTTAAAAACCAAGGGTTCCAAAAAGATTTAATTCACAGATCCTTGTAGCTATTAAAAACCTCTACAAATCGTTTTTGAAGAAACACTCTATCGTTAAAAATTAAAGGAAATACGTTAAAAAAACCAGTTAATTTTTTTCCGGAAAATTCCATTAGTATAGTACAGTACATTTCGGAGCATAATAATCTACAAAACCGGTATATTAGCTAGTGGGGCGTTATACATTCGAAATTTTAAGCGTTCTTATTTTGAAATCCCATACAACAGAATAAAACATCTGCTCATATGTCTATGGCTTGGCAATGAAAATATCAGAGCAACAGATTGGGGATGGTATTCCAAAGATGGTTTGTTATTACCCGTACGCATGAGCAAACAACCTGCACCCGATAAATTTTTGAAAATTATTTTTTGCCAATGCAAAAAAGGATGCGGCGTTTCATATGGGTGCAGAAAAGTTGGTTTATACTGTAACTCTACTTGTTCTGGGTGCTCAGGTGAAGGGTGCAATAACAGTCCACCAATAATTGAAGAAGATGAGGATGACATAGATCACGATGAAGATGTAATTGATGACGAATAAAATTAATATTATAATTGTTTTACCTATAAATGTAAATATTTTCAACTATTTATGTAAATGTATAAGAATATATGGTGCCTTTTTATGTTGATAATTTTTTTTGTATTCAATTCTACTTTTTTCAATTTATATCTTATAAATTAGTTTATAAAAACTGCAATGTTGTAAAGGGTGATTTTCAACAGTTGAAAAGTTGCAAAATCTTGGCAAAAAATTGTTTTCACCTATAGCACTCATAACAATTGATTTTTAAGGGTTGAAAATGTATGAATTTGTATTTTAAAGTATAAAAAACTCACTATTTAACTAATCCAAACCAAATTTCATTCATCTTAAGATTTGTAATATTATTTTACAGTTTTTGAAAATTAGGGGTAGTTTTCACCAATAAGAACAATCAGGGTTCATCGGCATGACATAAACTATAAAGCAGAGGGTGAGTCGAGCGTAATTCCAAATTTTTATGCAAATCGTTCCAAGGCGAAATCATTTCCTTCGCATTACTAATTTTTTTATATTAATCTCTAATAAGGGTCGCTTTTTAAGGGTTGAAATATGATGGAACTTTATTCAAAAGCACGAAACTATTATTATTTAATTAATTCAAACCAAATTTTACCCATATTCAGGTTTAATGTGTTATTTTATAATTTTTGAAAATTAGGGGTAGTACCCCTAAGAACAATCAGGGTTCGTCGACATGACATAAACTATAAAGCAGCGGGTGAATTGAGCTTAAATCCAAATTTTTATCCAAATCGATCCAATAGGAAATCATTTTTTTAGAATTAGTAATTTTTTTACAATAATCTCTAACAAGGGTTTCTTTTTAAGGGTTGAAATATGATGGTACTCTATTCAAAAGTATAAAATAACCATTATTTAACTAATTCAAACCAAATCTTACCCATATTCACGTTTAATATGTTATTTTATAATTTTTGACAATTAGGGGTAGTTTTCACCCCTAAAAACCCTTCAGCGCACTTCGGTTCGATATAGATTTTGATCCTTGGGCTATTACCTACCTTCTGCTAAAATTTCAACTGGATACATGCAAGACGAAAAAATTGCGAGGTTTTAACTTTTTTCGAGCTTTATTTCCTGAACTATTATCGCCTCCTTCAAACCCGTCTTACGCAAACAACTTTGTTGCGAGACAGATAGTTGAACGATATTTTATACAATGTCTATACCCAGGTATGGATTTATTTTTGTCCAAGTTTTATATTGGTCCACTATTTCAAATGCAGTTCAAACAGACATGTATTAAATTGTATGTTCCGTTTTAATTTGGTTCAATCTGTATATATATATATATATATATATATATATATATATATATATATATATATATATTATATAATCTTATCTCTGTTTTTTGTCTGTTCCTCTTAGTCAGGAACTAGTCATTTGGCCACTTCTACGTCTTTTTTGGCTTTCCTTGTCTGGGCTTTCCACCCGCTGTTTCTGTTTATACTTTTTTTGCATATCTGTGTGTGGACATCCTGTAAACATTTGTGTCATCCAATGTGCTCTTTCTGTTTTTACTTTTTGTTTTATGCTTGATTAGTTGTAAAGCTTTATTACATATTTTTTACAGATTTACATATTCCTGATGTATTTATTATTCAAAATACAATTTTGAAATATTTTTTATACATTTATATACATTTCTATATACAATGCATCTCGAGAGACACTATCAAGACTTAATTTCAACAAACAAATCACCAAAGAATTTTGAGATGCTAGAGGAAAGCTTGTTTAAGGAATTGTACTCGAAACAAAATCAACTTCAAAGTTTATTCGCCTGCAGAAACTTGTAGTTAATTTAAATTGCCTCTTTGTATCCATAATACTCCTGAAATTAGGATTTTAAACTACGCTGTACAATCTCAAAGTAACTAGAGATAGTTTGTGAGTACATGTTTTGTTCTACTGTTTATTTTCAAAATATTTTTAAATCATATAATTGAAAGGTAGGTATAATAAAATTCGGTAAAATCTTTTGTTAGTTTCGTATTCAAAATTAGTTTCGTATATTCAATAAAAGAAATTAATAGAGATTTGTTGTTAAGCTACTTTTATTATACAGGTGTTAACAAAAAGCTTTGTCGACTGAATTAAACCGCTTTTTGCAGAATGGGATTAAGTCTGTTTTTAATTAAGTAATGTTCTTAACAATACCCCGTGTGGGATGCAGGACACTCAAGTAGAATTCACCCACAGTATCTCCTGACTTGATCGTAAAAGGCGACTAATAGGAGCAGCATACCGCTGTCCTCTTTCCTGAAATCCTTTCGATACCTAACCTTCAACGACAAAACTCCGATACCCATCTCCTACTCACCCCGCGTGAAGTTGGAGTCCTTTTGTCCGTGTGTGAGTGGCGAGGGCCGTCTGGACGTGGGGGAAGCGGGGCATGTACATGTCGTGCAACCTATCAAACTGCATTCAGAACGTCCAAACCAGACACACATTCCTAAAGGGGAAGACTGGTCTCCAGAGTCCTGAAAGACAACCAGTCTAAAGGAAGAATACCTTAAACAAAAATTACCTGGTCCTCCAGGTTGGGGGTTGAGACGTCAGGCTGGTTCCCTGTCACTTGTAAAAAAACCGCATTTACCAAAAAGCCTAAAAGTTGCCTCGGAACTTCGGACGGATCAAAAAGACGACGACAACAGCTACGGAAATGGACAATGAACATTGGCACATGGAATGTACAGAGCATTAGCGGAAAGGTGGAAGAAGTCATCCAAGAAATTACTAAATTGAAGATGGACATGATTATATTGACTGAAACAAAGAAGAAAGGTTGTGGTACAGAGATATTGAAGAACTATGTACATATATATAGCGGGGTTGAGAAACATCAGCGAGCAAAAAGAGGTGTATCCGTAATGATACATAAAAAAACATCAACGCAAAATAACAGATTTTGAAGCCGTAGATGAAAATATCATAAGAATCAACATGACAATCAACCAAAAACCTGTCACTATTCTTGGAATATATGCAGTCTCTGATGATCAACCTTATGTTGTTAAAGACGAATTTTTTGAGAAAATCAATGACGAAATAACTAAAATTGGAAGTACTAGAGAAGTGATCATAGCAGGAGATCTAAATAGTAGAGTTGGACAGAAGGTAAACAACAAAGTGGTAGGTCCACATGGGGAAATAACCCTAAATGATAATTGTGAAAGATTAATTCAAGTATGCGAAAACCATCAGCTAAAAATTACAAACGGATTTTTTAAACACAAGGATATACACAAATATACATGGATTCAGGTAACCAGAAATTTAAAATCGATCATAGATTACGTGATTAAAAACAAAATACAACATTACACGTAATAGATACAAGAGTATATAGAGGAGTATCATGCGACTCGGATCACTTATGGTAAAGTCCGAAATAGTTTTTCCGTTTAGATTCAAGAAAACAAAAGAACCACCTGAAGACACAGAAATTTATAACACGACAAAGTACAATCTGGACAGCTTACAACATGAAAGTACGAGAATACTATATCAACGAAGACTAAATGAAAAATTAGAAGATATAATCCAAAATGTATCCGTGGAAGAAGTATATAAAAATATAATAGACAGTATACAAAAAGCTGCGAAAGAAACGCTTGGTTTAAAATCCGAACGGCACAGTAAAAAGCTATGGTGGACCGAAGACGTAGAAAACCTAGTAATGGAGAAAAAGAAAGCGTACACACGGTGGCTAAGTACTAAACATCAAGTAGACAAAGACAAGTATTTGGACTTACGAAGAACAACAAGAAGAGCAGTAATAACAGCAAAAAACGAAATGTGGGATAGGACATGCCAAGAGATCAACACTTACATGGGCGGAAGAAAGTGTTCAGAGACATGGAAACTTTTAAACAAAATAAAGAACACAGAAAGAAATACTACTTCTATCCAGTTAATATCAACAGAAAAATGGAAAGAACACTACGAGAGTTTGCTAACAGAAAGTAGAGAAGAATATACCGCACAATCACCAACGGAAGTATCAGTTGACGGCGAAGAGATAGTAGTGGGAGTTGATATGCTGAAGAAAGCTGTAACTGAACTAAAAAATGGTAGAGCTCCAGGCCCAGAAAATATTCCAGCAGAATTAATAAAATGTGGCACAGATAAACTATTTCTAGCACTTACTTGGTGTATGAACAAATATATAAACGGTGTCACACCACCCAGTTTATGGAAAGTAGCTTATATTTCTTCCATCCATAAAAAAGGAGATAAGTTGGATTGCTCAAATTACAGAGAAATATCGGTAACTAGTACACTAAGCCCGGTGTACGGACGCATTCTTAGAAATCTCATTGAGATGGAGTATAGGGAACAAGAAGAAGAAGAACAGGCTGGTTTCCGAGCTGGAAGAACTTGCACAGATAATGTCTTCTGCCTAAAACAATTAATTGAAAAAAAATTAGCAACCAATCAAGAGACCCATCTCATGTTTGTTGATCTCCGTAAAGCATACGACAGCGTGCCTTTAACTAAATTGTGGAAATCACTACAAGAAACTAACATTAGCTACACTTTAATCAAAGCCTTAAAAAATCTATATGAAAATTCTACATCACAAGTAAAAATTGGCAACACACTATCTAAAAAGTTTATCGTTAACAAGGGTCTGCGCCAGGACTGCTGTATTTCACCAACGTTGTTTAAGATATATATTGCAAAAGCACTAAACCAGTGGAAACGTAAATGTCACGGTATGGGTATAGACCTCGGAGATGTTTGTTTATGTACCGTACAATTTGCTGATGACCAAGTCATCATAGCCAATGATAAAGACGATTTAGAGTATATGGCAAGAAAACTAAAGGAGGAATATGAACAGTGGGGATTGGAAATAAATGTAGAAAAAACTAAATACCTACCCATAGGAGCTGAGTTATCCAATATCGAACTAGAGAATAATGAAGAAATCACATCCTGTAGTGAATATACGTACCTGGGAGTAATCTTCGATAGAACGGGAAAAGACGATGATGAAATAAAGAAAAGGGTTACACAAGCTAGAAGAACAATTGGCTGCCTAAATGGAATACTTTGGAGCTCTGAAATAGGAATAAAGCGAAAATATAACATCTATGAGTCACTAATTAAAAGCAGTCTACTTTATGGAGCAGAAACTTGGAGAATAACCGAGAACAACAGAAAAAAACTAGAAGCTGTAGAAATGGATGTGTTTAGAAGATCGTTAGGTATATCCCGCAGGGAAAGAGTTCGAAATGAGGAAGTAAGACGAAGAATTGGAATAGATGGTTACTTAACAACAGACATTGAGAGGAAACAGTTGATTTGGTATGGTCATGTTCAAAGAATGGAAGACACAAGACTACCCAAGAAGATTATGCAGTGGGTACCACCAAACCGCAAAAAACGAGGAAGACCCAAAAAGACATGGAAAGAAGGGGTAACTAAAGCAATGAGTACAAGAGATCTTAGAGACGGCCAATGGGATGATAGAAGGACGTGGAAGTTAGGCATCGGACAACGTCGAAAGATGTTCTAAAACCTATATATATATATATATATATATATATATATTATATATATATATATATATATATATATATATATATATATATATATGTTCTTAACAAATATACATTTTAAATATTAAATTACAGCGATTGATGCAAAAAGGAAAGTAGTACCATTACCTTTAATTATTATTTTACTACCGTTTTATGAAGTTTATGCAGAGTAGAAATGAGACAGTGACATATCTAGTCTGCAAAAAATTTCAGTGAATGTCTTAATTATGCAAAGTGACTTACGCACTTCGTTAGCTAAATATTGTTTTATAAAGGATTATTTTACAGTTAAAAAAAGCAAGCTTTCGATACGACAGAAATTAACAGCGTAATGAGAGCGTTGGAGGAAAGTCGTATAGATTATCGGTCCTCCAAACTAATCTCGAATATATATAATAATGTAACCATGACCTTAAGACTACAAAGATACCAACTGTATAAAAATTAAAATAGGAATTAGACAGGGAGACACGTTATTTTTCAAACTCTTTACGGTAGTTCTGGAATATGCTTTTAATAAATTGGAGTGGGAAGCCAAAGGAATAAATGTCGACGGCAAAATGCTCTCCCACCTACGATTTCCATATGACATTGTTCTGATATCAGATAACTTAAAAGAGATTGGAACTATACTGACTACGTTGGATGCAGCCTGTCGTGGAGTTGATTTGAACATAAATTTTGGATAGACAAAATACATGACAAATTTGGTACTGAGTGATAATGCAAAAGTCGACTGCAATGATATAATATCATAAATACTTAGGTCATAAACTTCACATTACCAGGGACATCCAAAATGCTAAACGGCAAAGAATAATCACTTTAGCATGGGCTGCAAATGAAGCTCTATCAGACATGCTTAAGAACTTCTTCTTTTCCTTCTTCTTCTAGTAACGACTCCTCTAATGACGGTTGGCTACAACCATTGCAAATTTGTCTTTTTATCTTTTGCTTTTTTTTAAATCGTCTATGTGTTTAACCTGGTCCAGTCGCCAATGTTTTTCAGCCAGGATATTTTGCGTCTACTTTTCATTTTTAAGTTTGTCCCAAATATGCTGTCTTTCTTCTTTTAATGATGGACATATCACCATGTCGTTCGTAGTATGATTCGTCCATCTTCTTCTTCTTCTTCTTAGCCTTGTGTCATCCATGTTTGCACATAGGCCTCTCCCAACTCTTTCCATCGGTCTCTAGCCTGAGCAACATATTTTCAATTTGTTCCGGCTATTCTTTTAATGTCATCAACCCATCTCATTTGTGGTCTTCCTTTTGCTCGTTTACTTTCGTAAGTTCTCCATTGTTGTATTGTAGTATTCCAACGTCGTTCATAGTATTTTCAAAATCCCACTGAAATTCTACATCTCAATAGCTTCTACCTTTCTCATTAAGTCAACATTAACAGTCCACGCTTGGGTATCATAAAGAATAGAGTGGATATAACATTTTACCAATCGATATTGGATTTGTAGATTGAGTGTTTGGTCCCAAAACTCGACGGCAAGGAAATGATATTAGTTCATAAATAAAAATACTTATGTCATGAAACTCAAATTGCCAGGTGCAACCAAACTGCTGAACTAAAATAAAAAAAAGAATTACTTTAGCATGAGCCACATACTTAGCTCTATTAGACATCTTTTAGATCAAAATGCCAAATTAATTAAACAAGAAGACGTTTGTTGCTGTAGCCACCGAACAACCCGAAGATGCACTCGACTGGACTGTAATTGTTTGCGCATCTGGTTTGAGCATTGTCAGCGGCGATGTTTTAAATTTCAGTCACGTCGTTGGACGATCATTTTGTGTTTGTTTTTGTCAGATCTAGAGGTTGTTGATCCAAGTATTTTTGTGGATCAGGTCAAACGGATACGCGTAAACAAAAATACTGGTTTGGAAATCAGTTTGTTATCATTCGTGTCATAGACATATAAGCATAACGATAACATTATTTGTATTTTGTTAGATTTCTTTATAGTTATTAAAATGACTGTTTAACTACAAATACTTAAATAACTATTATTCAGAAATTGCATATGAAGTTCATAAAAAATGGCGATAGTCTTGCCTGCTTCACGCCAATTGCCATCTGTTGATATTTATGTAAAGCTTTGTAAACATTAAGAAATGCACGAGAAATATTAAGGACAAATGGAATCAAACAATTAAATTGTTATTTATTTTTCAGGTATATTTGTTGAATAGTCCACTGATCGGCAAGCTTATACAATTTCCTGTCGAATATGAATAACAACAAATGAAATAACATGACTATAATAAATTTTAGGAGTACTACATGAACAAGTAAAAAATAAATATTCGCAAATAAAATTTTATATATTGTTGTACTTTTGAATGTCCATAAGCAATAAAAAACCGATATACAAATTTTATTAATTAAATAAAAATTAAAATTATTGATATTTCATCAAGACACGGGCATATAAATTTTCAAACATCCTGTATAAGACAAAATATGTATTTTAAGTTGTTCGAAGAATTGTTCATTAGGCCTCAGAGACAAGACTTTCAAATATTATCGATAAGAAATTTAAATAAGTCGGTTATTGTGGAATGGATTTACCCGGAATAAAAGTGTATATAGAAAGTGTTTAAACAATAGACCGGGATTTGCGGTGGTTTTTCTCCCCGAAAGATTATATCGGTAAAAGTTTATTAACAAAAGACATTGAATTGAGAAACAGGTATCGTTTGTAGCTATTAGTAAGAAATAGTTGTAAAGCAGATAGATTTAGTAAGAATAATTAAAGAATGTTGTTTTCTGGAATTTCCCGAATGACGTTTTATAGAGAGAGTTGGTTGGCAACGATATACGTCACAGAGGTGGATGATTTTTATTGGTAAATTTTTGAATGCAAGGAGGTGGTGGTTTTGGCTATGAGATAGGAGAGAGAAAAAAAGAGAGATTTGTGTTTGTTGGAAGTCCCGAAGACGTAATTTACCGGGTGTGTTTATTTGCTGTGTAAAAGCTGACCAGTGTGAGAAACGGGGTACAGAGAGATAGAAAAACCAAAGGGTATAAAAATAATAATATCAGACGAAGCCGGAAACATTTGGAGTTATAAACAGGCGCGGAGATTGGCTCAAAAGGAGGCTGCATAGAATAACACGAGTTGTTGGGCTGCAGATACAAGGACAGATAGGAGAAAGGTGTACGTCATCTGGACTACAATAGGAGCAGAAGCAGAGGAAGGTTTTTTTTTCTTTGGCGTGGCCATAGAATTGCACCGGCAGAGAAAGAAAGGTCAGTCAATTTTCATTAGAGCAGGAGTGTGGTTTTCATTTATTAATTAAATAAATTGAATAAATAATAGAGACAGTTAATTTTGCGATCATTAAAAAAAATTATAAAAGAGCTTAGTTATAACACATATTAAAAATCAATGTAAAATACTTGAATAACTAAAATACAATGAAAACAACTTCTCATATATTTAAAGTTAGTATATTGCAAATATTACAGGATTGATTGTTATATAAAATTTCATTAAAATAAAGGACATCTCACATATAGTTCAGTTGAAATTCTATGTATTTTATTCAGGTCATATTACCTATCCCAATTAGGAAGCCAATTGGAAAATATTTTGAATCTACGATCAAAGGTAAATAGTACAAGTTAAATAGCCTGAGATTGTAATTAATTAATGCTGATTTCTTGTGATTAATTGGAGATTAGATCATTTAATAAATATAGATAGGATTTTTTTTTAAATAAGCAATATAATACAATTTAAATAGCATAACAATATTTAATAATATATTTACTTTTGACAATGGTGGTTTATAGATATGGATGAATCAATTTGGCAATGTCAACTTGTTTGTGGTAAGCCCATGATTTTGTGGGAACAACTAGAACATTTAAACGATTTAAACAAACAACAAAGTTTTATTATATTATATATAAATATATTATATGAAAATGGTAACCTTGAACTACCCAAGGTTTACGGACACTTTGGGTACGCAATATCAGTTCCTATGTCATCATCCTTTTAGCAAGCGTTCCCATAGAGATAGCTGGCCATGCATGGACATCAAACTTTGAAAAAAGCCGGCATTTCGTGAGAAATGCCGACACCACATTTTGTAGAAAGATTATAAATTTAGGACTTTAACATTATTGTTTCACTCGTCATTTAAGTTTCTTACTAATAGCATATTGTATATACATATATATATATTATATATATATATATATATATATATATATATATATATAGAGAGAGAGAGAGAGAGAGAGATAATAATAGATATAGAAGAAATTAGCATAGTAATATTATGATTTTTAATTAATAAACTTAAATAGTGATTAAAGAATTAAAAAAAAAATATTAAAAGTTAAGACTACAGAATATTATAAAAAATATATATATATGAGGGTATTTTTAAGAAATTACCAAATAATAATAAGTGTAAAAACTTTTATTTTAATGATTATATGTATATTTAAGTGAGCCATGTGCATAGGCAACCAAATATACACTACATAATTGACATTTTGAATGATTACGGATGTGAAATGGGGTTATTTATTAGTTTGGGATGTTTAATTTACATATATCTATGGATGTAAAATAGTATTATGTAATAATTTAAGATGCTTAGTGTATATATAGGTGTATTTTCTGATCTGAAAAGCCATAAATGTCCATAAAATTCTCGATAGAAGGGTAAAGAATTCTCTAGAAAACGTCAATATAGAAGGCAGTTAACCCTATTTGCATAGTCGATTATTCCAGAACATTCATATATTGATGAGATGAAGAGTTTCGAACATGGTTTATTGCTAGAATATTCGGGAACAATGAAAAGATAAATACGACGTAATTTGCAGCAAGAACTAATTCATTCATTGACATTAACACAGTGATTCATTCAGACATTAACACAGTAATTCATTCATTCATTGATTAACAAAGTATTAAGTTAGACAGTATGAGAGTAAATAAGAACAGTTAAACAGTTTTTCATTAACACAGTATTCATTAAACAGTTAGTATAATAGTATGAGAGTTGGGATTAGACAGTAAAACAATGCATTGATTAGACAGTTCAAGATAGTTAACAGTTACAGTAAGACAATATGGAGTTAGTTAATTAAGAAGTTAAACAGGAGACAGTTCGACAGTGAGTTAATGAATTTATTAAGAAGTTAGTTGATCAGTAAATAGTACAAGCAGATAGCATACAGTGTGTATTAAGAAGAAAAAATAAGAATATAAATAAAAAGCAAAGAAGAATACTTTACCCATTTATAAATGCTATTACGAAGAAAAATATTTTCAATAGTTGGAAGCTGATATTTAAAACATTGTAGTATATTTGGAAGAAGCAACTTCACAAAAACAAGGATAACCCAGGCTGATAAGAAGTTATTGAGTGGTGATTATACCTTTATTTTGAAAAACAGTTTTATTTAGGCATTCAGTGATAAAAAGGTACCAAATTTATTATATAATTATTAAGAATTTAAAATAATTATTCTAAGAATTTAAAATTTAAGATAGGTTGTTCTAAATTTATATTTTCTATATTACATATATCTGTCTGTTCCATAATAGTTATAACAAAGATAATTTAAAAAAGTATTTACAAACTAATTCTTTGAGATCCGCGATAAAAACCCTATACGCATATATGTTATTTTAAATTATAGCAATTTATATATATATATATATATATATATATATATATATATATATATATATATATATAATATATAATATATATGTATTATATATATATATATATATATATATATATATATATATATATATAATATATAATATATATGTATTATATATATATATATATATATATATATATATATATATATATATATATATATATATATATAGCCAAACTGGTAGAATTATCGACCGAAACGTAAATAACAATTTATTGTATTGGTGTATCGGGTATGCGGTCTGTTTCTAAAAAAAAAATTCTTTTTTCTTTTAATTCTCTATATTTCGCTGATTTTTTGTCAGTTTCATCAGGAGACAACAAAAAAATGGTTAAAAGTTATATAAATTATTATATAAATTATTGTATATAAATTATTATTCTCACCTGATTTTTATATACCTTTCAACCATATTTTAGTTGTCTCCTGATGAAGATGACAAAGATGATTTTGGAAATCATTGAAGAAGTCCCTGGAACAAGTACAAGGGTAATAGCTGCTCAGCTAAATGTTCTTCGCGTAAAGGTTTGGAGGTCTTTAAAGGATCAGCTGCTTAAACCTCATCACTTAACAACGGTTCAAGAGTTATTGAGATATAAAATATATATAATGAGTATATAAAACAATTGAAATGTTAATTCTATTAAAAATATTTTGTTTATCGATGACGATACCTTCAGTAGAAATGGAATAACAAACCATCATAGCGAGCACATTTGGGCCGACGAAAATCCTCACGCCAAAAAAAGCGACTGAACACCAAAGGACTTTCAAAGTTAATGTTTGGGCAGAAATTATGGATAACAATCTAAAAGGCCCAGTATTTCTTCCCAACAATTTAGATGGTAATAATTATTTGAAGTTCTTGGCAAACGATTTACAAGAGTATTTGAAAGAAGTGAATATTGCAATAAGGCAAAATATGTAGTTTCTACAAGATGACGCTACACCGCATTATAGTAATGAAGTCCGGGAATACCTTTGCAGACAGTACCCTGATCGATGGATTGGAAAGGGTCGTGACGCACCTATTTCTTGGCCACCCAGAAGTTCTGGTCTGATACCCATGGACTTTTGCTTTTGGAGGTTTATGAAAAAGAAAGTGTATTCTGTAACAATAAAGGGCAAACAACAATTGAGGGTAAGAACAATTGAAGCTGCAAAGCAATTTTGTCAAAAAAATATGATTTTTCAAGACATTCAGTTTTCCTTATTAAAATGATACCGAATGTGTATTGAAGAAAATGGGGGTCAACATTTATTGTAATATCATATATATAAAGTTTGTAGCCATTTTTGTACCTGTTAATTCATTTTAGCCATTTATTTAAATGCACGTATTTTTTTAAAGGTTAATGAAAAGGGCTGTAACTCAATAAAAACTGTTTTTTGAAAAAAGTGATAAGGCATAAAAATTTCAAAATTAATGTGTTAAACTAATGATGCCACAAAATTCATTTAATTTGAACGTACTTAACAGTTTGGGGGGATTTACGGCTGCACATATCCCTTAAAATTTTTCTTTGAGCTTAGATTTTGTTGTTTCTTTTGTACGAAAAATGCTTTTAGAACAAGAAAGTAACGTGTCCATTTTTATTACAAATAGTCAAGTAGGTTATAAGATAATGCAAAAAAACAATTTTTATTTTGTAGCTCAAAGGGCTCTAACTTTTTTGTGTACACTTTTGTACTAAGATAAGTTGGATTCAAACATCTTATTTTTGTCCCTGAAATGCGTGATTTTATTTATGACATACGTTTTTGAAATACCCTGTATAGTGTGTTGTATTTATAAAACCAAAATAACTAATGATGTCAGAAAAAATGATAAATTTGGTATCGTTAAAAAAATCACATTTCAAATATTTATATGCAAAATAGGAATAATTCCGGTTTTTGTATAATTCGGGTCATCCATTTATGAGATAGTTAAGAGTCAAAGAACAAATTTCTAGCATCCAACCAACAATAATACAATACTTTCACGTTATGTCGTTCCCCTATTTCTCTGTGTCTTATAATTTACAGAGAATTTAGGAAGAGGCGACGGTGGATAATAAAAATCTAGTAAGCAGTTCTTTCGCACAATATCAAGCCAATTAGGAAAGCAGGGGCGCGGCAATTACTACAAACTTCAAGAGGAAAGGGACACGCTTTGGCAATTTTACACGGAAAAACAATTTGCTGAGAGAGCCTAACTCGTCAATAGGATTAAATACACTAATCTGAAAATAACTAAGAAAAAATCATTATTTTTATTTGGTATATCTTATAATATACAGATATACGTATATATTTTAAACATATTTTATATCCTGGTTAATTGATAAAGTACATCCACTCTTATCTTATCCCATGCATGAAATTATTCACGAATTACTTCTAATACTAGGTGTTGAGTCTTTATTAATTCTAATTTATTGTTTTTATTATATTAATTTACTAAACGTTCAATATTTATTACACTCACGAATTGATCAAAGTCTTTATTTATTTTACGCTTAATAATTACAAATAATTGATTTGCGTGCGATACAATTTTAACCCGATATCCGCGATCTTCTTTTTGACTGGTGGCCACAATAAAAGCTCCGTTATTATATATGAAAATACAGCTATTCGAGAGTTCAGGAGAATCCCTCTGATAATACTAGGCCGGATCATCACTCGACCGGTTTCTGGAAACTTCGATCAGCTGGCAGGTATATGTCTGCCAGCTGATCGAAGGGTCTCGTCCATTCTACAACATATTTAGTAAATAAACAACATGTTTACAGGTTTATTTTATTATGACTAATTTTTACGTAACATTGCCCTCCTCTTAAAAGATGGTTCCTCCTGGTACCTTGTCGGGACTGGAACTGGAACGACATGCTGATATCGGCAACTGGACCCTCTTTTACAACTTCCAGTTGTATAAAAATGACAAGGGACGGTTTTCTCTCCGCACCAGTAACTATGCGGATTTCAACAGACTAACACCTGGATTTCGGTGTTTTCAAAGATCTCCTCCACCATATTTCGGATAACCCTCCAATCTAATTGGCAGCACTCCAACTTTGGCATTGCTAACTTTTGCACGTCGGACTCTAGTACGTGCTCTCTCAATTGAAGTAAGGCTTCCCATAGATCTCGGTAAATAGGTTGGTCATGGGCAGTGTCTTTTGTTACCAAGTAGAAAAGGTAACGTGATGCATCTTGAAGTTTCAAGGCTTTTTCGGGAGCTGGCACTTGGCATTGAAGTTCTGCAACTCGACCGAACTTCTTTCGAAAGACGGATGCCAACCCTGGTGCGTCTTTGATACTAGCCGGGATGGTAAGGGCCAGTGAGTAGGCATCGGGAAGCGCGAGTAGATCTTGCCTTTCTTCAGTGGTAACACTATGTCTTGCTTTACCGGTACCTCCATAGGCACCCATAAATTCCTTCAAACGTGAGGTCAGACACATCTTGGACTTGGTTTACTTCCACTTCTTCATCTACGTTGTGGTCACCCTCGAAAGACGCCAGCCGGTTATGGTGTACTATCATTGGCTTTCCCCTCGGAATCTTGCTTATTCGGTAAATGACATCATTGATCTTTTCCATAATGCGGTATGGACCTTCCCAAAACTGCTTCAAATTGGGAAGAACAACCATTTCGCTTTTTGGTATTATAAAACCAGACTTTGTCGTTCTTTTTGAACCACTCCTTTTCGGCTTGCGTATCGTACCGTTTCTTCATTCGGTCACTAGCTATCTGGAGATGGGAACGTTTCGACATTATCCTCTTGTAACGTATGTAGATAGCTAAATATTGGAATGGGTATCTGTTCAAGCTGATATGGAATTGGTCTTATTGCTGAATCCAGGTTCATAGGATATGTCCACATATGTCGATTGTTACGATTAATACCCTTTATATTCACAAGATAGAAATAGCCATCGTTAAAATGATTTTTTGGTTCACTCCATACCATTGGTACAACAAACTTTAAACATTTTCGTTGTTCTTTCGTCCACTGTCGCAAGATTTTCAGACAAGTGTTGCACACTAAATGTGGAGCCCACGATTTATCTTGATCTCCTAAATGAACACCAAAATAGGCTTTATATGCTCTTTCTACAAAATCACAAACTGGTTCTCTACTTTACATATGTAACAAAAAACGTCCGGGTTATTCACACAACAACGCCTGCTTGTAGAAGCCATGGTTTTCAGTTGTCAAAAACAAACTTTTGCAACTCAAAGTTTAAACTAAATTTTACAATAGACTGCAGTTGACTTTCTAGGAATTTATTTTGGTTTGAAAAAAAGGTTCTAAAATATATAAAGAGACGTGGGAAAACAAACAATCCCTAAAGACTGGCAGAATAATATTATCGTGCCAATATACAAAAAAGAAGAGAACATGTAAATAATAGAGAAGAGACTGAGACAAGAAGTAGAAATGGTATTGGGAGAAGAACAAACGGCATTTAGACCAGGAAGACAGACAAATGACAACATATATATATATATATATATATAATATATATATATATATATACATATATATATATATATATATATATATATATATATATATATATATATATATATATATATATATATTATTGTGATATTTAAAGTCTTGGTGCGCCAAGCCATTAATTAGCTAATTAATTAATTAATTGATTAAAATTATTTAAATCATATGATTATGACTATATCACACTTTTTAATTCTCTTATCTCAGGGTTAAATTCGTGCTTCAATATCTATGCTATTACATGTGAAAGGTAAGGTCCAAAGAATACCGGAATAATAAAAAAAAACACATATGATATAACACTATATATTGAAATAAAATAATGAAATAATTCACACTCAAATGTTTTCGATAAACAAATCTCATATAATGATTCTCAAAATTTTGTTCTACGTACGTGAACCTTCAAAATTAATGGTACAAACAATATTAGTTGAAATCTCAAAATCCAAATATTATTCTAAATCTCATAATCAAAATATTTATATCCTTTCTAAATTAAGTGTAAAAATTGTGTTATCAATGAAAGAAAAACTGCAGAAAACAAAACTATCTCTCTCTGATGATGAGTGGTCCAAATCCTTGTTATTTGTAGACTATATTATTTACTCGTGGCCGCTCCCTAGGTAATCAGCAATCTTACAACAAATTATTGCAAGTATATCGTCCTTAATGATCTCCGTCAAATGCACGAATCGTTCAAATTATGCTAGTTTCTTCTTCTCTCAATAAACTGAATCTCTCGTTGGCCTGAGTGAGAAATGACTCTTGGAATATCTTTTCTTTACGATAAACTGAATCTCTCGTTGGCCTAAACAGTGACTCTTGGAATATAAGTAGAAAAAATGACTTACAATATTTTACTGGATCAGCTTCTGTCAGATACACTAACTACACGAAAACTCACAAACTTTCACTGCTACTGCTTCCTACCTCTGGGAAACTACCGGAGAACAACGGCCGTTTGCCTTGCACCCTTGGAAACCCACTGATTATCTTTTCTCTCTCCTAAATCTAGCTAAACTTTCATTCCTACATACCTATCCCACCTTTTCAATCTCCGCCAATCAAAGCTCGTCACAATTCCCCCATTTTTTCATTTCGATAACAAACAACTTTTTACCTATAATTATAAAATTTCCTAAAACTTATTTACAAATAATATTTTTCTACAATTCTTAAAAACTAACAAAAACCTCTTTCTAAAATCTCTTCTATTGTCTTTAATCACTGCATTAATATATTTGGAAAACCCGGTTCAATTGTCTTTGGATTTCACTTAAAATTATGCGGGTCACTCAAGTATAACAAAGAAATAATTTATGCATAGCTTACATTTTGTTTAATACAGGTAATCCAAAAATTTAAAAACTTTCCTTCTTCGAAATGTTTGTTGGTTATTATCCTACTTATCTGAATTATTTTAATGTTTTTGAACTTTGAAATATTTTAATCAAACCACTATTTTTCTCGATTTTACATATCATAACAATATATATATATATATATATATATATATATATATATATATATATATATATATATTATATATATATATTTATATATATATATATATATATTATATATATAAAATAAAGTTTTATTTTGAGGATGATTTTATATTTTATATTTTATTTTACATAACGTGTCAGTCAATAATACCTAACTACTTTATATACAGTGTAGGTAAAATTTTATGGTCGGTATGTTAAAACTTAACAGAATATCTAACACAGATATAAAATCATATTTTCAGCGAATAGACAAAGATAACAATCATATTCCCCCTTGGTCTCCCCTCCATAAATCTTCTTTACGCCCATTTTGCCTGTTAGTGAGACGATTAGTTCCGATCAGAGATATTTTACATATTCTGTGGTTCCGATCCTCATAAAGCTAAGAAACTAGAGGTGGGTCCTTTAGTTTTTTAAATTTTTATCGGAACCGTTTTTCGTAAACTGTAACTAGTTGATTGTTTACCAGTATTCAAATTAGCGAGTACACAAACATATTGGCTATTATCGTTTATGTGTATAAGTATTAAAGTGAAAGAAACTAACGAAGAATATATTTATTATAACTTGAAAAATAAATTAAACAATACAAAAAGTACTTACATTTACATGGACTTAAGTCATCGTTATCAGTTTCTTTTTCTTGTACTAGTCAATTTTCAATAGTATAATCTTCTTTTTCTTTTTTTTATAGAAGTAACCAGCTTCAACCATCAACTAGTTGATTTTAACGAATTTAACCGAAAATTTAGAGTTTAACACGGTTTAATTAGACTGCTGCCATTTTTCTGGAAACCATAATTAAGAAAACGTCGCTTTTAAAATTAGTGAAATTATTATTCAGGGGTTCTAAAACAAAAAGTAAATTTTGCAGTAACTGATAATGCCTCAAATATGGTCATAGGTATTAAATATGCTTTGGAATGAAAACATTTAAGTTGTTTTGCTCATACGTTAAATTTATTGATGGAGGCAGCACTTAAATGCTGTCGTGTACAAATAGATAAAATAAAAAGTCTTTTTTTCGACAATTCGGCAAAAAACACATTTCAAAAAAGTACCTTATCTTCAGAAAACGCCTTTAAAGTATCAATTACAACATAACAAAGATCCCAAACGGCCAATCCAAGACGTGGAAACTAGGTAGAACTTCACCTATTACATGTTAGAAAGAATGACGGAGTTAGAAGAGGCAATCCGTTCCACATTGGTATCAGTTAATACAGACTTAGAGTTAGACCAAATCTAAATAATGAAGACTGGATTATTTTTTCGTAATTGTCCTAAATTTTACGGCCTTTTAAAGAAATAACAAGTACAATGAGTGGCCAAAAATACTTGAATGATAGTTCAGTGATTGTTCTGGTACGCTGCCTGCAAAAATCTTGCAATAAAATTTTAGCAAACAGTAACCTTACATCCATAGTTAGTATCCGACGTAGTACGGGTTTTTATTACTAATTACGGGATAATTACTAATCTCGGGTTTAGCAAAAAGATTTAGAGGGATAGAATACAGTGGCATATTGTCATTATGTACGTTTATGGATTCACGATTTAAAGTGCAGGGATTTTCTGATAAAAATGGACGGCAAAAAAACAAAAGAAAGAGTTAAGAAGCTGGTTACTTCTATAATTAAAGAACAAGAAGATTGTACTATTGAAAATCAACCAGTATAAGAAAAAGAAACCGATAAAGATGACTTAAGTCCATGGTGTATTTTTGATCAATTAATTGGACATGACTTATCTAAACGTACACCTGTAGCGAGAGTCCATTACAATGGTGGAAAAAACCATCGCCATGTATCTCCTAACTTAACCACTATATTCATAAAGTATTGTAAATGTGAACACATGTTCAAAATCAGGTTTAATTTTAAATAAAAGAAAAACACAATTAATAGAAGTAAAGTAAAAAACTTATGTTTTTAAATGTCAATTTAGACGATTCGTGATTTAATAATAACGTGTAATGTAAACGTAGGTACGATTTACTATTTGTATTGTTTAGTTTAGTTTTCAAGTTATAATAAAATCTTTTATTAGTTTCCTTCACTTCAATAAATATACAGATAAACGATAATAGCCATTATGTTTGTTTATGTAGGTAGTTTCTTACTTGAAACTACTATTAAAAAATCATAGTTACTTGTTTACGAAAATCGGTTTTGCGACGTCAATGACCTACCTCTATTCGTAAATACCTGTTTACCCTTTGATTCGGTGATTTGACCACGCGACACGCCACGTTGGCAAATAGTTTTGTACGAAGCTTTTTTATTTATATGCAGTTTAATATTTTTATTGGAAATAAGCATAATGTCACTTTAAAATAAGCTTATTTTGATGTTTAGATTTTTAATTCGGAAATCGTTTTTAAAATACCAAACATTAATAAATTTTATTTATATAAAACGATTTCCGAAGTATAAATCAAAATGTTATATTACACTTATTAAAAAGTAAAATTGTGGCATATTCCCAATAAAAAACAATAAGCTGCCATTTAAATCCATTTCGCCCAAATTTCATTATCTTGGAGCATTGTTCAAATGCGAAAAAGACAACAGGTCAAATAAAACCAATAAGTTTGGCAACGTTGAATTTCCCCTTTTTATTATATCCACTCCATATCCACTCATTTTATGTTCGGTGATATAAAAGGCGGACACCTAATATATCTCTCTCTTTTTAAACAGTTGTTTCTCACTCCATCTCATGTAAGGTCCATACCGACCATAAACTTTTACCTATACTGTATATATAATATATATATATATATATATATTATATATATATATATAATATATATGTATATCATTAGAAACCTAATATAAAAAAGCATAGATACGGGGAAAAACTAGTATTGACATTCATAGAACTCAGAGCAGCATTTGACACGATAGAAAAACATATTATAGGGAAATGCTTGAGAAAAATAAATGTACTTAATGCATTTATAAAAATTATAGAAAGTACTTATACAGAAATAAAAGGAAAGGTACCAATAACAGGGGAAAGATCGGAAGCATTTCTTTGGAAGAGAGGTATTAAACAAGGAGATAGTCTCAGCCCTTTGCTATTTATAATAGTAATGAACGAATTGATAAGAAACACTAGAGTCAGAACCAATGAACTATAGATAATAATAGGTTATCACAGATTACAACCAGTAACAATAGAGTCCTTAATGTATGCAGACGACATAGTACTAATAGCAGATTCCGAGAATAAAATGCAGAAACTAATGGATATATGGGTAGAACAAATAGAAGAACTAAAAATGGAGATAAACGAGGAAAAAAGTAAGATAATGATAATTAGTGGAAAAGGAGATCAGGAAGATATTCAAATAAAGATAAAATGTAAAAACTCAGAATTGGAAATAGTAACAACTTACGAATACTTGGGAAGTATAATAACTAATGACGGAAAAATAGACTGGGAAATAACAAATAGAGCAAAGAAATAAAACAAGTTATACTATGCGTTAGCCCCAATAATGGGAAAAAGAGAACTTACACCAGAGACATGAATAAAAATATATATATCACAATAGTGATACCGACTGTGCTCTATGCAAGTGAAAACTGGACAATTCTGGAAAAAAAAAACATAAGAGCAGGATAAACTCAATGGAGATGAGACATCTAAGAAGGATAGTTGGAAAGACAAAATGGGATAGATTAAGCAACGAGAGTATTAGGAGAATGGCCAACCAGGAACCGATAGTGAACAAAATAGCATAGAGACAAATGAACTGGTATGGGTATCTGATGAGGATGCAGTCCAATAAAATAACAAGAAAAGTTTATAAAGCAAAGAATATCGGAAAAAGAAAAAGAGGCAGACCAAGAAAAAAATAGATACAGCAAGTAGTAAAGGCGGGAAAACTTAAACAAAAATCACTCGAGGAATTGAAAATAATGGCAGGAAACAGAAAAGAATGAAAGAGGTAGGTAAAGGGAAATTAAAATAGCTAGCCCAAATCTGACACCTTGATAAGGTAAAAGGAATGGGAGAAAGAAAGAAACAAAGAAAAAAGGGTTAATATTTTTGGAATTAAGCACAGATAAATTAACCAAAATCAGTTGATTATTTTTCGGCAGCAAGACAAAATTTTTTTTTTGTTGGACTGTGAATCAATGTAGTAACAACAAGATACCAGCAACATTTCTAGAAGCTCTAGGTACAGATTGTAATTTTAACAATATTATAAATTTTTGAAAGGCAATAATAGGTACCACAAAAATTTAATAAACTTATATTATAATCTATTAATTTGTCGCTAATGGCCATTTGGCCGATGTAATCATCTAAATAAAAAAAATTCTACCTTAATACGATACAAAAATAATATTTAACTTCCGAAATAAAAGAAACGTCAACATTAACTTATTTTAAAGTAAAATTGTGGCTTATTCTCAATAAAAATATGAAATTCTAAATAATATCGGCACTAAAAACTAGTATCCGTCTATATGACAACGACTTCTCAGAATAGTAAAATAGATCCCCTATTTCAAAATTTTTGATAAAACTTTTCACAAAACAAATAAATTCCACAAATAATTTTGAATCCGCTCCCTTGTTGTTTTTGAGCATTCAAGAAAACTTTTCTATTAAACGAATTACTTAAAGAAAAGTGTATCTTTTGATCTCTGTTTATATTTCATAAAAGTTTTAGGCAAAAACCGACAGAAATGTTCAAAATAAACAAACATCGTCCCAAACTCTTTACTTTTGTTGTAGGGATAACCGGAATAAATATATTCAAGACAGCGTTGACATTATACACACACCGGCAAATTTAATGAAACAGGTTGCTAATGCAATGTATTTCTTCATAATATTTTTTATTTTATAAACTATATATAAGAAAGTAATTTAGATCCCAACAATTAATATAGACCAATAAGCCTTACACCTGTTATTTGTAAAGTTAAGGAATCAATATTATCACAGAGACTCTTTCAGAATTTTTGCTTCAAAAAAAATTATTCCTCTACAACAATCTTCTTCTTCTTCTTGTGTCGTCTTCTATCGAAGGTTGGCGATCACTTCTTTAAACGCTTCTCGATCTTTTGCAACGTGAAATATCTGTTCAACACTGAGGTTAGTCCAATCTCTGATATTCCTTAGCCAAGATTTCTTCTTTCTTCCCAAGTCTTTTCTTCCTCTACTCTACCTTGCATGATGACTTGTAGCAGAGAGTATTTATCGTTTCGGAGTATGTGGCCCAGAGACGATGTTTTTCTTATTTTAATTGTGTTCATAAGCTTTCTGCCATGTCCAACTCGTCTTAACACTTCCTCATTTGAGAGTTTTGCAGTTCAAGGAATCTTCAAAATACCCCTATATAGCCACATTTCGAATGCCTCCAATTTTTTTATAGATTGGGCTTTCAGAGTCCAAGCTTCTACCCCATATAATAGTTGCGACCAAACATAACATTCGACGAACCTTAATCTGATGGCCATACTCAATTTGTTATTTGTAAACATTAACTTGTATTTTATAAAGCCTTTTCGAGCTATTTCTATTCTGACCCTTATCTCCTGCTCTTGATCCAACTGTGAGTTCATAATTGCTCCGAGGTATTTATATTTGTCGACTCTCTCTAGGGGTTTACTTTCCAATATCAGTTGTATGTTGTCTACAGGGTTTTTTGATATCGCCATGTATTTGGTTTTATTTATATTCATGGTTAGTCCCATCTTTTTGCTTTCTCTGTTAATGATTTCCAGGAGAGTTTGTAAATCGTCTATATTCTCTGCCATGATTGCGGTATCGTCTGCAAATCTTATGTTATTAATGATGCTCCCTCCAATCCGTACACCTTTAGTTCTTTCATATAGTGCTTCCTGAAATATTAGTTGGGAGTACACATTAAATAATTGTGGCGACAGCACACGTCCCTGTCTGACTCCGCTTTGAATTTCCACCTGGTTTGTCTCACTATCTTCCACCCGTACGACCGCTGTTTGTTTGTAATACAGATTTTTGATTAAATTAATATCCTTGGGATCTAGGTGTATGTGTTTCAATGCATGTATGAGTTTACCATGTTGGACTCTATCAAAAGCTTTTTGGAAATCTATAAAACATATGAATACGTTTTTATTATATTCCCTGCATTTTTGTAATGGTACCGTCATTGCGCACAGTGCCTCTCTTGTTCCCATCCCATTCCACACCTAAATCCAAACTGTGTATTGTCTAATTCTTCTTCTTCTTCTAGTTCCATGACCGCTATCGATCGTTGGATATCATGTGGCTACCATATTCGCTATCGTGACTTTATTGACAGCAGCTCTAAATAACGATGTAGTTGATTTTCCATCCATTGCCTTAGATTTTTCAGCCATGATGTTCTCTTCTACCAGGACCACGATTACCTTGGATCTTTCCTGAATGATCAGATGTAAAGATCATATTTTCAGGGTGTCTCTAATATGACCGAAGTATTCCAGCTTGCGTTTCTTTATTATATTCTTATTCTTATCCACATTTAATTCCACGTCTAATTCTTATTCACATTTTTTTACAACAATACAACAATTTTCTACAACAATATGGATTTGTAAAAAGTCAGTAAACCATGACTAATTTATTGTGGTGTTATAATGAATGGACAGCAGCATTGGATAAAAAACGACCTATAGATATTATATACTTAGATTGTAAAAGCATTTCATCGGGTAACTAGAAGAAAATTGATGTATAAACTAGATACTTTGGCATTCGCTGACAACTTCTTAAGTGGATTATTGATTTTTTAACAAATCGAGAGTTTTGTGTTAGAGTTGGCATATCGTTGTCATCTAAAAACCAGTTTTAAATCGTGTGCCACAAGGATCTGTTTTGGGTTCACTACTATTTGTGTTGTATTCTAGTGATCTTGATTCTCATATCATATCTAGAAAAGCTTTCTACGCAGACGATACAAAAATATTTACTGACCCACTTTTAAATGAACAAGACTTACAAAGTGATCTTCAAGTGGTGTTCGGATTGGATGTTATCTCTAACTATGGGATCATATTGTGACCTTGGTGTTGCAATTACTGAAAATTTGAGTTGATTGGAGCATATTTCAAACATCACTAAAAAAGCGAATAGTAAATTATACCTACTTAATAAGACTTTTACAAAAATATCATTTTCGGGTTCCATTTCACCTGCAGCACTTGTTTATTTTAGATTCTCACAGCAGATTACGTGGACACAGATTAAAACTGAAGCAAGAATTCTTTTCATGGACATGGCGCCAACATTTTTTGTGCAATCGTATTTTTAGTATATGGAACAATCTCCCAACGGAAATTATAAATTCCCCATCTACAAATTCTTTTAAAAACGAACTAGATATTACAGGTTTGTAAACTGAACAATACTGTATACAATTTACTAGTTCATAGTTTATTTGCGCATCTAATTATTTTGTAATGTACTTTTTCGTTTTTCTTGTAAATGGGCTTATGGGTCTTCATGACCTCAGTCCTTATTACTATGTAATAATAATAATAATGTATAATATGAATAATGAATAATAATATAATGCGAAAGATGTTTCCCGAGACTGAGGGTTTGCTACTTGACATTCAGGATCAGGTTATTCCAACTAAAAATTACCTAAAATATATTGTTAAAGATCCTTAAGTCCAAAATGACAAATGCCGATATGAATGCCAAGCCCAAGAAACCATCCAACATCTTACCGGTGGCTGCCAGGCATTTGTCGGTACTGATTATAAAGAACGTCATGACTCAGTAGGTAAGATTATCCACCAAGAACTAGCTGCCAAACTGGGACTTCTCCAAACCGACCATCGTTCTTATTATCAATATGTCTCTGACAGAATGCTTAAAAATGACAACTACAACCTATGCGGGACCGCACTGTGCCAACAGACCAACCAGTGGCCCATAATAGACCGGATCTCATAGTAGTGAATAAACTTACCAGGCAAACAACACTTATTGATGTGGCGATACCTAACACTAACAATTTGCATGTTAAATACAACGAAAAGATCGCTAAGTATAGAGATCTAGAAATACAAATCAGGAGACAATGGAGAATGGAAAGTACCCAGAGAGTACCTATTGTTCTATCTACTATTGGTGTTATTTTTAAAAACCTCCTAGCAAACATAATACACGATTATATATAAATAATTATTTTAACACAACCTGTAATTTCAAATTTTCAAAAAAAAAAATCTGTTACACGTCAATCAACAACATTCGATATTTGGTATTTCTAGTACTTAACATTAATGACAGTCTGCGAACTAAACGTTTTTTGTTTTTAATTTGTATTGTGTCATTTATAATATTTTAATTGTGAACGTCAATTATACAGCTACATGTTATTTGTCCCAAAAAGCTGCAATCCACATCGTACCACAAATTATTCTGATGTTAAAATAAATCATATTGCAGCAACCTCAATCAAGTAAGACTTAAACAACTAACAACTATTGAATGTATTTTTACTTTATTATTTTTATTTTTACCATGTTTTGAATAATTGTAGCTTTCGTCTAATGATGCCAATGAAAATTGGCGAAATATAATGAACTGTTGAACAGAATGCACTTTTAATCAGCTGTATACCCAATTAACCTCAACTCCCTTTTCATCTACCAGATCAGCTGTTATTTTAGAGAATATATATTATATTATATATATATATATATATATATATATATATATATATATATATATTTATATATACGAAGAAGGTTGCGTTTCAATTTAATTTGAGTCTATTACTACTCCCTGACACGTGTGTCTGGGTCTACCCGTCATTAGAAGGAGTTTGTAAGAAGACTCAAACCAAATCAAAACTATTACTCTGGCAGTTCAAGGGAAATAACTACCAGAGTATGTAACTAGAGACCTCTAATGAGGAAAGACGAAGATACGTCGATAGCAATTAAAGTAAACTGTATACCCAAGCTTAATCAAGCCATTTAGAGCGGTGCTGGGAATAATTCTATTCCACTATGCACCAACAATTTACCAATATATCGATACATTTTTGGCAAAGTAACGTAAGTGACATTTTTGGCGAAAATCATGTTTTTCAATTAAACTAACACTATTATTGTTAAAAAGTTACTGCCAAAGTGTAGTAAGCGTAGAATTACTTTAAACCTTTTTTAGAACAAGTAGGAAAAGTTTTTTCAGTCATAATTTAAATAATTTTAACCAGGTTGAACTACAAAATTGTTTTTTTTTTACAAATCGTGTTTGGTGACTTACGTTACTTTGCCAAAAATGTATCGATATATTACCATCATTATTGTACTCATTGTGTCGAGTATGGACGATAAATATACAAAGAAGGTTGTGTTTCGATTTATTCTGAGTCATTTACCACTCCCTGATACGTGTTTCTGGGTCTACCCGTCATCAGAAGGAGTGTATAAGAAGACTCAAACCAAATCAAAACGCACCGAGTAGGAGCTCCTATTGACGCTTACTGAGAATATTGCTGGTTTTATTACTGAAATCCTAACCTCTGCTTATGACTGTAATAATGATTACTACATAAAAGATTCTTTTGAAGTTAACAATAAATTTAATAGATTACAACTACCTCAAGGTTATGTGTTAGTTAGCTTGGATGTGGTTTCCCTATTTAGTAACGTTTATCTTGAAGCTTGCATCAGATCATTAAATAAACATTGGTCAGAAATTAGTAGACATTGTACAATAGATAAAGATATGTTCATAAACTTAATCACCTTCTTATTCAATAATACCTATTTTTCTTTTGACAACACATATTACAAACAAACTTTTGGAACACCAATGGGAGCAAAAATTAGCCCCATTCTTGCTGCATATGTAATGGATGACCTGTTAGACACAATCATTCCAGTAATACCTTTTAACCTTTTCTTTTTAAAGAAATATGTAGATGACATGATCTTAGCTGTACCCAACAATATGATAGATGAACTACTATTTATATTCAATAGCTACGATCCTTACATACAATTTACCATGGAAGTCGAAGATGAAAATCAATATATTCCTTTCTTAGACACTAAGTTAATCCGCTCAAATGATAACATCATTATAGTCGATTGGTACACAAAATCAATGAGTTCAGGCAGGTACATTAACTACATGTCCTATCATAAACACTCCACCAAACTAAACTTAGTAAAACAAATGAAAAATAGGGTTCTACAAATTTCAGATATATCATTCCATCAAAAGAATCTCAAAATACTTTATGATCTCTTTATAGATAATTAATATCCACCTCTTCTTTTAAAAACACTTTTATATAATACTACATCAGTAACATCTATCAATCTAACTACCTCCCAACATTCTAACATAGCAAGTACAAATTCACAGAATACGGTTACCAGTCAAACCCTTCCAACATATTGTGTGCTGCCCTACATACGGGAACTAACATCAAAACTAACTAGAATCTTTAAATCATATGATAACATCAAAATAGCCAATAAAACAGTTTTAACAGTAAACTCTATTTTCTCAAAAATGAAAGATCGTACTCCGCATGACCAAATATCTAATGTTGTTTACAGTATTCCTTGTATGGACTGCAATGGCAAGTATATCGGCCAAACCTCTAGACGTCTTAAAGACCGTGTTACCACTCACAAAAGTGACTGTAGACTTTACCCAGATAGATGCACCCTAGCCAACCACGTTCACACCCAGAACCACAGAATGAATTTTGCAGATGTCAAAATCCTCGAAAAAGAAACAGCTTATAAGAGAAGACTTTTTTTAGAAATGACCCACATAGCAACAACAGATAATATATTCAACACAAAATCAGATATACAACACCTTAGTGAAATTTATTCCTTTCTACTGCAGTTGGAAACAAAAAATAATCAATTCAACGAACTGGAATATTCTGAATAGTATAATATTGTCTATTAAAACTCTTCTGACCATCCAATTGAAGTAGTAACTTAATCATTATTATTGCAATTGTTGCATTTTTCCAGGAAATAAAATTCTTAAGAGTAATAACAATAATTAAAATAACTTTAAAAGAAATAATCACAAAGAAATAAATAAATTCTATATATATTTATTAACAACAGAATTTAATTGTCTTAAATTAACATAACATAATTTTCAATTAAATGTAACTTTACACATGAACTGAATACAGCTTTAGTTTTCTGGCTGACATCTACTAATATGATAGCTGACAAGACACTTTAACCTTGAGGTACACACTAGATTTCCACCTCCTTGTGCATAGGTGAATAGACTGGTCCAAAAAATGACAATGTGATATGTAGTTGTGTTTTAACTGTTTTGTTTCTTAAATGTTCAATGTTTTTTAATATTTGTATTGTACTATCACACTGGAGGAAAATAACAAAAATGTACTTGTATTGTTTGAGTTTTGCCTTATATTATACCACTTTTGCCTGCAACCTCACACAAGTAAGTGTTTCACTACATCTTATGTAAAATACACAATTTCACCATTTTGTAACATATTGTAGCATTCGTCTGAAGATGTTAAAGAAATTTAACGAAATATAGCGAAGTCGTTGAAAAGAGCACACTTTGGCTTTCATTATTCAGCTGCTAACCCAATTAACCTTACCATTATACTAATTAATAATTGGACAGCTGTGATCATTCTTCGTTTATATATATATATATATATATATATATATATATATATATATATATATTATATATATATATATGTATATATATATATATATATATATATAATATATATATATATATATATATAACACATAATTCTAAAAAATAGTAAACAAAACACTATTCACAAAAGAAATTTTACATATAGCTTTTATGCAGTTTATATCAATATCATTTAAAAATAATTTCCATATGAAACAATGTATCGAATCAATAGTTGGAATGGAGCATCGTCAGTTATTCGAATTAGAGTGTAGCGTTAAATTTTATTGCCAGATTACTTTTAGCATTTCAAGCTAGTTTTCGTCTCATGTGAGTTAAATTTACGAGATCGTTGTCAATAAATTCTCGTCACAATGTTTAAATACGGATAAGTCTAATTCATTTTGTTCATTTTGTTATATTGTACAGTAAGTAAGAAAAAACATTTTTTAAAAAGATGAATGAGTCGCCGATTTATGAAGATACATTATTCATATATACATATATATATATATACATATATATATATATATATATAATATATATATATATATATATATAAAACCTAGAGCTAAGATTAATATTATTACTAAAATTAATATTAAACTCACCAGTCTTCCGGGTTGAACCGCGTCGTAATCCATTTTGCCAAGCTTTCGGCATCCTCTTTGATGCCTTCCTCAGGGCTTCCGAGGTCTCAGTCTCCCGAGCCTCCAGACACTACTGCACTGTTCACTATTCACGGCACGATCACTACTGTATCGCCCGAGTTTTTATAATCTTATATTTATATTTTTGAACTATGTACCTACGTTTTCTCCAATTATTACCGTATAACTCCATTTATTAGGCCATATGCTAAATAAATAATACTGAGATGAAGTATAAAACTTTAGATATGAGATTACTAAGAATTACAGGAAATACGCTAAGAGATCGAAAGAAAAGTAAAGACATTAGAAGAAAATATACCGTACAGTATGTAAATGAATGGATAATAAATATAAAAGAGAATGAAATAACAACATAAGAAAAATGGGGGAGACCCGTATGGTCAAAATAACACGAGATAAATCCCCTGATTCACGATTTACCTGATGAAATTTTTAAATTGCCCTAAGTTCCATATTTAACTTTACATTATTTTTAATTGGTTTGAAACATACCTCTCCTACAGGTTTCAAAACCAATCGCGACAATAAATTAATATTAAAAATATCACACATACAAAAAGTGTAACACAACATTATTTACTCAAATATATGAAATATTGTTATAGTAATATTTTATCGGAAAATTTATGATCAGGCACGCTATAAATTCCAGTTAATCTGAAAATGAATACATTGCTGTGCTAGGTAATAACCATTTTTAAAAATCTAAACTAATTACACTGACTGACAAATGGTTCTTTGATGTGATTACTTGTTGTTCATTTTTATGTCAGTTTATTTTAGTAATAAAAAATGTTTGATATATTTCAAAAATCGGTGTTCGCAAATACCAAACATGTTTTCAATGCCCATATATCACAAAAAGTTTATACGTTTACTACATAATTTTATATACTTTAATCCGACTATTGAAATAAAACTTTGATGAAAAACTAACAACGGTTTTTATAGTTATAAGATATAAGGCAACTTATTATTTTTAATTTATATTATTGTATTAATCCACTAATTGACATCTGAATTTAGATTTATATTTTTTTATCTACAGTAAAATGATGAGGGAATCGTCACGGAACTAGCGCCATAAGATGCTGTCGTCACGAGTATCGATACGGAACTAGCGCCACAAAATGGTTTCAATCAATAGTTGAGGAGCAGACTGTCATATCGCACTTTGTCCATTTTTAAAATTTTTCAGGAAATGAGAAAAACTGCTACTCGATTATTAATAAAGTTAAAAATAAAACACAAAATATGAAAAAATGTAATTTTTTATTATCAACTTACCCTATTAATAAGAAACAACAAGCTTTATTAGTTTTTTCAAAAAAAAAATGTTAATGATGGACAAAACGTCATCTGATTGTCTTTAAAGGACAAACTGTGGTTTTATTTTCCCTAAGTGATTAAAATCAAAATATGAACTGAAAATTCGTGTTTGTAAAGCAATATCTGTAGTAAAAAAAATCATATGACATGTATGTCGTCCTCCAGAAGACAGCAGCATTCTTCTCCATCTTCACATTGATCGCAGTCTGGTCCTTTTCAATTACATTTTTACCATACTGATCCTTCAAAATTGGATCTAACCAAGTTAATTCTGGATCCAATGCCCATTCTTTGTCTGATAGACTAACTAAAAATTTTGATAAGCTATCCAGTTTTTTCTTCTTAACAGCATGCTTCGTTGGCAATTCCGCAGTACTATGTCACTTAGTTTTTTTTTTGGTTGAATTAAACTCTGAAAACTTTTTAGAATTGTCATCATTTCTATATAAAACCTCTGTTTTATACAAGATTTTACTTTCCCCAGCAGTTTGTTTGCCTCGAGTTATGATTATTTTTTTGGCTTCACTGATACCTATAACTTTTTTGAGTGAAAGTGCTGCATGTTTTATGTCATACAAAGTCCAATTAGATCCCAGCTTGCGCACTTGTCCTTTCTTAGAATAGATTTTATAATATTTTTCTAATGAATTTATAAAAGCATGGGCACGTAAGTATAGCTCAACTTGACCAAAAACTTGATCAGCTGGCATAAACGAATGGCCACGAACGGGAAATGTCATCGTAAGTGTTTGAATAGTTTTTGGGGCATTATTCAAAAGCCACAAGGTGAGTGCATGTACCATGTGGGAATTTTTATTTTGACCACCACATCCGTCCGAAAACAGTCTTAAATGTTTAATATCTGGGTCAAAATCAGTCTTTTTTAGAAAGTCAGTCAACGCAGAACTTATTTCTACCACACCTCTTCCTGCTTTATGCTCAATCCATGTATAAAAAAACAGGAGTTTTTGTTAAAATATCTGTTACACAAAATGCATAAAAAGCCAGTTGCTGAGAATAGAATGCTTCCGTAGTAGGCGCCTTTGGAAGATTTTGGACCTGTTGAAGATCAAAGCAATATGTCACGCTATCAGCAGATTCCTCTTTCATTGATTTAAAAAACTGCTTTGCTCGGGTCTTATGAATAGTTAAATCCATTTTTAATTTTAATCTTTGCTCTTCATCCTTGGTGGTATTTATCTCAGTGTTTGTTCTTATGCAAAAGCCACAAACATTAGTAGCTGGATTTCCAAAGGCTAAAACAAAAGGCAACTTAGTAAAAAATAAAAACATTTTTTTAATAATATCTACCTATATTAAACTTATTGCTGAAAATTCGACTAAAGTACTTGTAGTTTGTTTGGAGTGAATTATCTGGAATCTAATCATTATACATCTCCCACAGCTTTTTTATGTTTAACTCAGATGACAAATAGATTCTTCTTGACTTGCCTCTACCATAGTGGCTTTCATGGCCTTCAAAGACGAAATAAATTTCATGACACTTTCTAATTTAAGCGCATTTTTCTTGGACTTTCTGTCTCCACCACGATTGTCTTTTATACTAGTGCCAAGCATCTTTTTTCTCACTATCGTATGAATTCTTCTTGGACCACAATTAAAAATAGAGGAAAATAATTTTTGGCAAACAAAGATTTTCTTGCTATTATGCCAAACCTAAAAAATACTCAATCAGAGACCTTACAAAGTGTAATCGAAAAATAAATATGTACTGATGCTAAAGCTTGGTTTATTTAAATATTGTTGTTTGTTTGTGTTTAAATGACTGCGGACACTAAATCCATTCGCCAATCTTACAATTTGAGGTGTAGTGTGTGTGTGTGTGTAGAGTAATTGTCTTGATACTTAGCAAAGTCGACGTCATTGTCTTTGCTAAGAGACGCTAATTATATCCGAACGTCTGCGGTCCCTCCGGTGTGTACCGATCACACAAGGATAGAAATTATTTTCATTTATTAATTTTTTTAATAAACGAAAATTTCCACCCAGGTGGGATTCGAACTCACGACCTTTAGATTTAAAGGCAGGCGCTCTTACCACTGCGCCACAGAGGGGGTTTTTATTTAAATAAAAACTTACATAAAATTCTGTGTGAAAATCATGTGAGTCACCATTCTTTCTCTTCCTTCGCCTTTTTATTTCCTTAATATTCATCATCTGTGCTAATTTGTTATCCTGAGTATTTTTGTTCTTTTCTTCGTTATCATAGAAATTTTGTCTAATAATTTTTATGTCGGCCAACAAAAGATCTGTACATGCAAATTTTTTTGATTTGTGAACACAATTATTTTTAAAATTCAATAACTCTGGATTCTAAATCTGAATATCTAAAAGAAAACAAATTAAACCACAAAAACACAACATAACCTGTAGTTTACCTTATTTCCCTCTTACGTTCTTTTGCCGTAGTATTTATTTTTCTTTTTCTCGTTCCTCTATTTGTATCACCTAAGTATGCTCACCTTCACTCATTTTAATACTATTATCACATATTATTATTATAAAAACAACCTATTAAGCACGAATAATATCAGATACTGTTGATTACTAAATCAACGTCTCAGAGCAAAATAAAGTCGTTAAATAGTATAAAAGCAATGCAAGCAAAATAGCGCTATTTGTTTGTCTCTCGCTACTGGACAAAATGCGTTTTGTTTGTCTAAGTGATTTTTGAAGCCAAAATATACGTGAAATATTACGTTATTAATAAATGATGTTTTGACTAATCCAACGCCACCTCTAAGTCAAAAAGTGAAAATATAGACAAAGTGTAATTTGAAAGTCTGCTCCTCAGTTGTCATATCTTTATTCTAGTGCTACAGTGTTATGGTCTATACCACGTTGTGTTAGGGTTTCTATGAGTTCTGTGTGTTTTACTCGATCAAACGCTTTTTCGTAGTCGATAAAACAGAGAAATACGTCTTTTCGCTGATCTCGGCATTTTTGTAGTAATATCTGGAGGCCAAATAATGCCTCCCTTGTACCAAGCCCCATACGAAATCCAAATTGATTGTCGCTCAGGTTTCTTTCGCTTTCTCTGTATATTCGTTGATGTACAATTTTAAGTAAAATTTTCAGAAAATAGCTCGTCAGGCTAATTATCTGAACTGTGTGCATCAATTTGCTTTATTTTTCTTGGGTATAGGTATAAATGTCAATCTAAGCCAGTCTACTGGGAAGATTCCAGTGGTATCTATTTTGTTAAATAATATTGTTAACGTCTGAAGATTTTTTTCATTGATAAGCTTTATCATCACTACGTATACTTCATCTGTACCTGAGGCTTTTCGTGGCTTTGCCGTATTGATTGTTTTTGTAACTTTCGATGTTAATATATCAAGTATTGTTTTTTGTAGTTTATTCATCTGTGGTTCTGTTCTCCCGTCATCAAACAGATCTTCGATGTATTTTTCCCACATATCTCCTACATTTTCTGGACTAGATACTATTTCGTTGTTATTAACTACTAAAATTGTTGTAGTGATTTTTTTCTCATATTTATGACTTCCTTAATCTTTTTGTATGCATTTACATGTTTATGTTTAGTGTTGTCAACAATACGATTATATGATCTAGCAGCGCATCCGGAAACTTTATTCCACCTATGCTTATTTTGAAGCGTATGGGAAAGACGCCTAAGCTTAAAGTTAAAGCTCCATCTGAAGGGTTGGTAGACATACCTGAGTCCGGGTAAATAACCATTGAGGTGTTTATAAAGTGGCTAACACATTTTGTTGAAGTTGTAAAACCAACCCTAGAGAACAAAGTTATTCTCGTTTTGGATGGGCACACATCATCATCATTATCATCTTGGTGCTACAGCCCTTAGAGGGCCTCGACCTTCTCAAGCTTTCTACGCCATTCTGTTCTGTCCCTTGCTTGAATTTTCCAGTTGCCGACTCCGATCTTCTCCGCGGATGGGCACACAACTCATTCCAAAAGTCATGATGCCATTGAATATACCAGGAATCATGGTTTTATTTTGTTAAAACTTCCAGGATCCCTTAACGACCTACTTTAATCAAACAGTTGAAAAGTGACTGAGGACTAATCCTGGGCTATGTGTTACACAATATCAAATTTCTGGATTAGCTACAGGGGCATATGGCAAGGCTGCAACTATTGAAAATGCAGTCAGTGGTTTTCGTGTCAGTGGTTTGTGGCCAGTAGACCGTACTGTCTTTAAAGAGAGTGACTTTGCAGTGCCTGATAATCTAAATTAGAATGACACTGAAAACGGCAATAAAGAACAACTGGAAGAACATACAGATGATCCTGTTGAAATTGACTGTCCCTTGGTCCAAAGCTTAAGCAACAGTGATATGAATAGATAGGCCTATTAGTAAAACAGCTAAGGCTGCTAATGTAGGCTTTACTTGCCCTTAGATCAAAATTTCAATTGACACTATATCTCCTATTCCGAAACCACACACTAAATCAAGGAAGGCTTCGGGGATTCAAAAAGCTGTCGTGTTGACAAGCAGTCCATACAAAAACAAACTTGAGAGGGCCAATGAACTAAAAATGGCGATGAGAAAATAAAAGAACTTAAAGAGAAATTACTAAAAAATTGTAAAACCGAAAGGTTATGTTAAAAAAGAAAAACTTTGCCAAGTTAAGAAAACAAATAAAAAAAAAACGTGAGAGAAAATAAAGAAGTTGCCAAGAAAAATCTTGCGGTAGAAATGTCAAACATGTCTTCAAAAAAAGAATTACTAAATATATCCTCCACTTTACGTGCTCGTGATATATTAAAGTCGTTTTTCGTTAAATTTGCACTGACTACGGATATCTCAACTCAACGCAGGCAAATACTGGCCGCGATAGTGTAGTTGGAGTTTATACATATAAATGGCGCTTAGATATTGGCACCAATGGTCTATTACCCCCCACCCCCCTCCCAGACTAACGCAGGGATAAATCCAGGTAGATAATTTTTGTTAGTCCAAAACTCTATATTAGTTAAGGTTTTTTTGTAATGTCCAATATTCTTTATAAAAGTATCTAATATCATCTACTAGAAGCGCTTTAAATATATATACTGCAATTACACGGAAGAACAAAACAAAACTCGTTGGAAATAAACTTCTGTCTAGTTTAGTTTTGGCGAGCTTGTTAAACGTACTAATAAGCGCCAGTGGTAGAAAGTTTAAATATTGTTTTGGAACAATAAATTTGCTCTTTTTGTGCCGTTAACTTCCGAGGTAACTTATTTAACTGAGTAGTGGATGAAATATAATTCGCGGCGTCTATTGCGTACCACTCATTCGACGCCGACAAATTCAATTTGTGGACATTTACATACACTTTGAGCCTCTTCAAATTTAATTCGATGTTTTGAATGTCGAAGAAGCCTTTAATAGAGTTAAATGGAAATAGGAGGATGCCCGTATTTTCTTTTCATTAATGAGACGAAGCATTAAACAATTAAGGTCGCGTTTAAGTTAAATGCTTTATTTTTTACGGCTTCTTTTTAATTTTTTTTTTTTCATAATATAAATAACTGTATATATATATATATATATATATATATATAATATATATATATATATATATATATTATATATATATATATATATATATATATATATATATATATACTCAGTGACATTAGAAGTGTTACACCCAGAAGGAATAATTTCTTGAACCTAATGTTTTGGCAACAGAATGACTATATGCTATGATAACAATACCAATGTTTTATCTTTTCTATTTTTTGTAAAAAGAAGTTTTATCTTTACATTTTTTTTTTTTTTGTGAAGAGACCAATTTGTGAAAACCGCATATAGAAAGCATATAGAAATTTTTAGTTATTATTCCTTAGGCTAATTGTATTAAGTGTAAGAAAATGCCTTGAGTTCGAAGACACTAAAATTACTACCATGTTAGCGATTTTGACAGGGGTAGAATTGTTGCGTATAGAGATATGGGTTTGTCGTATTGCGGAATTGGTTGCAGTCAATGATGACCGCTATAGAGCCATTATTACTGATTTTTAAATTCCTTTGTTGAACACCTATGATATGCAGGAGCTATGGTTTCAATAACACGTTGCTACAATTGACTTATTGTAAAAAACGTTTTCTAACAGTTTCACAAATAATTTCACGTTTCGGACTTGTAAATTGGCCTCCACGATCGTGCGATTTAACACTGCCAGACTATTTTCTTACGGGGTATGTGAAGTCAGTAATCTACGTCGATAAACCTAAAACGATTGACTACTTGAAAAATAACATTTGGCACGTTATTGTCAATATACTGCCACAAATGTTAAAAAGCATCGAAAATTGGACTTCTAGATTACACTACGTCAGAGCGAGCCATGGCGGTCATATGTCAGAAATCATATTTAAAATATAATGCTAAAAGATTTATTTTAATAAAGTAAATTTCGTGTCAATTTCAAAAAATAATCTTTGTCGAAGATGACGTAGTTTGAGCTTATTTTTTAATGGGAAGTCTTTATGTCAAAGTGAACCTGATGTTATCATCTCTTTAATTGAAACAATTTGATTTATTTCCTATCTTTATGGCTTCTCGGATAATTCTTGGTTTATGGAAGCGGAGAGGGACCATGATTCTAAAGACCGTAAAAATCACGTTCCATTTTTTCGAAAAGCTTTCAGTGATTATTTTTTATTTTTCTTACAAGTGCATGTGTTTCTAGTGATAAAGAACCTGATAGAGAAGTCTACATAATACAGGAAATCATTGACACTGATATTCGTGGACTACGAAAAGCATTCGATACCACAAGTCATCAGAAAATGTTAAAATTATTAACACATCTGACTTTTAGAACATACTTGTAAAAAGGCAGATCTGAACGAGCATGGTATCAATCTAAATGAAGAGAAGCTCAATTATTTGAGGTTTGCAGATGACATCGTCCTTATAGCCGGTCATATGGATAATGCAATGATAATGTTTGAAAAATTATATCACGCTTCTAAGGTCGGAGTAAAGATTAATATGAACAAGACGCAAATAATGACTAATCTGGTGCGAAATCGAAATATTGCTACTGAAGGAAGAGATGTGTAGACTACATCATATTAAGTACTTAGGACATGAAATTCAGTTAAGCAGAGATAATCAGACATGTGAACTCCCACTTCGCATAGGATTAGCCCAAGCAGCGTTTGGTAAATTAAACTAGGTATTTAAATCGGACCTACCCAGAACAGAAGCACTACGGAGCAAAAGACGCCTACCAACCAGATGGACTGACGACCTAAAGCGTGTTAGCAGGCAGTAACTGGATGCAACCGCACAAAACAGAGACAGATAAAAAGAGCTCAGGGAGACCTATGTTCAGCAGGGGACGCATACAGGTTGATGATGAAGAAGTTGTTTTAAATTATGGTATACAGTCAACCACCGGAATTTTTCCTATTTACTTTGTAAAAAAATTAACTTTAAGTGTTTTATAAAATAATTTTCAATTATCATCGATCTAACTCATTTATTATGTTGCCATTTTGGTAGTAATGGCAATCAATTAAAAGCTCTTTGAATATTCAAAATGAATTATAATTATTATATATGTTTGTGTTTATCCGCAATAATAATGTGATTTTAATTATGTTTATGTATTTTTTCGATTTTTTACTTTTATTAATAAAACATTTACAAAATAGTTATTTTGACGCGAAGTTTCAAAATAATAATTTACTTTATACTAAAATATGATACACCAGACTGACATTTTTGCCACCCACTTTGCACTGATATATTTTGAAGCTATTTATTTGTGGAATTTTACTGTTATAATAATTATTATGTATATTGTGATTTAACCACAATCAAACGACTTTTATAAAAAAGACATATCTTCAAAAACTGTGTACGTAGTTATTGAAAAAACAATTTGAATAATACTAAATATATAATAGTATATTACATAACGAGAGTTGTAAGAAGCTTATTACATGCGAGTGAAAAAGTTGCGCACCAAAGAACGCACCATCTTGTCTCTAGAAAAATCCCACGAAACCCGTTATCTCAACCTCTTACTATTATAGAATTGACTACCTTCTTACAGGATATGAAAAACTTAAGTCCGGGACCCGACAATATTCCTGTTGTATTTCTAAAGCAATTATCAATCTTAACAAAACAACATCTACTGCAAATTATTAATCAAATTTGGCAACAACGACAATATCCGTCTATATGGGAAAAAGCCACAATTTTGCCATGTTTAAAATCTAGAAAGCCTCGAATTGATCCAGAATCATACAGACCCATCTCTAAAACATGTGCTATAACTAAATTATTGAAGCAAATAGTCAATGTCCAGCTTATGTGGACACTGGAAAAATCTCATTTCTTATTACCAGAGCAAAACGGCTTCAGGCGTAACCGGTCAGCAATTGACAATATTGTAGACTTACAAAGTAATGTCCAAAAAGCGTTTTCAATAAACCAAATGTGAATATCTATTTTCTTTAATCTAAAGAAATCTTTTAATACGCGTTAAAAATTGCACGCATCAAATATTAGAGGACACTGCTTAGCCTACATCGAAAATTTCTTAAAAGACTTTTTTTCCAAGTAAGAGTTATTAACTTTTATTCCGATTTTTATACTACATAAAACGGTACCCCACAAGGCTCAGTACTTAGTCCTACCCTATTCCTATTTGCCAGAAACAACATATTAAACAAATTACATAAACCTCTCAAAGCTCACCTTCATGCCGACGATTTAATACATTAAATAAGCACAAAAAGGAATCTATGTAAGTGGACAGCTAATACAGGCTTAAAATTCTTCGTTAAAAAGATAACGGGTATGGTGTTTACGAAAAATTCATCCAGTTATTTATCTTTACAATAGCATCATTCCCTTCCAAAACTCCGTGAAATTCCTTGGTATGTGGCTGAAACAAAAACTTTCCTAAAACAAGCACATAAAACAATTGGCGCTAACATGCAACAAAAGACTCAATTTGCTTAAAACCTTATCAAATCGTTTCTGGGGGTTCGACTTCTCTATACTACTCCTTCTGTATAAAACACTGATTAGATCCTAACTCAATTACGATTTAATTATTTGTGCCTCCGCAACCAAGAGTACCCTAAGACCGTTAGATACAATCCACAATGCCGCACTTCGGATCATTCTCGGAGCTTTTCACACTTCACCCATAGAAAGCTTATATTCCGAAACTGAAGAACCATCATTGCAGTGTAAGCGGGCACTTTTAACACCTTCACGCGCTTTTTCTGTAGCTATAAATAAAAATAATTAACCTCGTACTGGAAGATGATTTATTACAAGCGAGTAAGATCAATTCTAAATAATGTTGACACAACAATCCCAGATGTATTTCACCAACCAGTCGGAGGTGGATGAATAGTTTCTATTGCAATCAAAATTAAGATCGCTTAAACCAGATACACGACAGTGGAAAACTACTACTATAAAGGTTACAGGTACTTATAGTACAGGTTTTATTCTTCAAACGGTACTAACGCGCCTACGTGTAGGACATACTAAGATCACACACTCTTATTTACTTTCGGCCAGTGAACGCCCCCGGACCCCCGGTGCGACCTATGTGCTACGCCTCTTACCGTCGTTTATTTATTAATTGAGTGTACGAAATACCATGGAAAAGGTTTAATAAACTATACCAAATACTCTACCAGATTTAGTAGGAGAAAACTGTCACGTAAAAAACTTATTAAATTACCTAAGGTCAATCAATATTTTGTATCAGATTTAAAATTTTGTTTACTGAGTAACGCCGCCAGTATACTGTTGGTGGATGCAGCAATGTTTATTTTTAATAAAAAATAATAATAGAGTTGTTTATGTTACACATGCATGTCATTAAAAATGAGAAACTAAAGAGCTGGAAGAAATTATACATATATTTTTAACTATTATTTTAATACTTTTATCGAAAGAAAAATATTACGTTATATTTTTAAAAGGTATTGAATTTTTTTATAATTTATATACCTGCCTTTACGTAAATATTAAATAAATCAAAAATCCAATCATGGCATGCAAAATTTCCATTTTATTTTGAAAGAGATGACAGGATCTCAAGCAGATATATATCGCTCAGCCCACTTGATGCTTACAGATGTGATGTATCCATCATAAATTTTCATAAGAGAAGAGAAAATAATTCAGGCTCATTTTTGAACAACAGCTGACATAATATGACTTTTAAAAATGGCCGCATTTAGCGGAACAAGGAACCGAAGCGCGAAAACACGCTGGAAATGTATTTTGTTGTCGCACTTTTTTTGTTTTGATGTGTAGCAGAAAGAAAAATGTGTAAATGTTCTATGCCGTCAGTATTCGCAAACACGAGAAAGAGGCTTGAAATAACCTTTTTATGTCTTTTGGAATAGAATAAGCTTTACGATGATAGTAAGAAGGTCTTTTATTCTGAAAGTGTCATTTGTACCAATATTTTAAGAAATAGAATTGGAACTCGTTGAAATTAATTGTAGCATATTTACAAAATATATTAATGTAGAAAATACCCTTCTTTTCATTATTTTATAGAGTCGAGTAAGCAATATATCGAATTAAGATGTTTACGTACCATAAAATTGATTACCCTAAAATTAGTCATTTAAAAATATGATAGTAAATCGTAAAATTCACTATTATCCGTTCACAAATTGTTGATAGCGCTAAATGTGCCTTAAAGACATAAAACGGTAGTAAAATTTGTATCATCATAGGCGTTCCTGAGGTGTTTATTCATTAAAATTAATGCGGTTTACATTTATTTTCCTTTACAAAATGTTTATCAATATTAATAATGTTTTAATACTAATATATTTAGCAAAAAAATAATTAAAACTTTCTCGGCTAATGTTGCTTATTATATTATATTAATAAAAATAAGAATTTAACCATTATTAATTTTGTAAATAAGAATACCTTATCTCTTTGGATATTTCAATACTAATCTTCGCGTTTAATCACTTTACTGGAAAATCTGGAATACATATCCCAAGGTACTATTCGTTGCAAGATAATTAGGATGCAATTTCCCAGATTGTTAATAATATAATGAATATAAAGATACCAGCTATGGCCACGTGCCTTGTCTGTTCAATTTATATTCGAAACTTAACTTGAAAGGGTGAAGTTATTACGAATGAAAATAATTTTTTTTGTTTAGTACGTTTTTGGTCGCATGTAATTTACAGCTCGTCGGTGTTTCCGTGTCTACGGCACTAATTAGCGTGTCGAATATTTCTTTTGCAAATAGATATAGGTTCCTATCAGAGAGAAAAAACACGGTATAGCTAACCCAAACACAAAGGAACACTTAAAGAGAGGTAAAAAGCTTATTGAAATTGATGAATTTGCCAAAAATGGTATTCGAAGGAAAATTCATGGATTTTTTTTAAAAAGAAATACCAAACCTAAACAAAATTTTACAAGAAGTTAGAGTCCACCCGCATTTGCCTCATATCGGATAAACTAAATTGTGGCAAGTTTTAAAAGAATTAAATTTCCGATGCGAGAAATAAGACCGAAAATCATTTTTGATTGACCGGGAGGAGATAATATGTTGGAGAAGAAATTATCTAAGATCCATACGAAAATTTCGGGCTAAAGTAAGGCCAGCCAACCTTTTGGACGAGCAACAAGTTTTCTTATATAATTTTAAATCATTTTTTCTGAAAAGAAAGCACCAATTTAATATTTCTTCGAATGTAATGTTATTCAATTCAGCCCTAGTGGAGATCAATTTCGCCCCACAGACCTGACCAAATCCGAACAAATTTTTAAATTTCTCGCATAAATTATAATACCCTGAAAAAATTGCGTATTTACATTTGTTTACAGAGAACATGATACTATTAAGATCTTCTTCTTCATTAGCCTTCATTTATCCATTGTTGGACATAGGCCTCCTCCAATTGCTTCCACGCTTTCTTATATTTTGCAATTCTTATCCAGTGCTTTCCAGCTGCAGCAGTTATATCATCTATCCATCTCTTTTTAGGACTTTCCAGGCTTCTTTTTGTTTCTCGAGGTCTCCAGAATGTCACTTTATGAGACCATCTATTGGTTTCTTGTCTTGCTACATGTGCTACCCATTGCCATCTCAATGTCGCTAATTTTTCCCATGAAGTCGGTTACTTTAGTTCTTCGACGTATTTCGGTGTTAGGAATTTTGTCTCTGAGGCTTATATTTAACATGGCCCTCTCCATGACCCGTTGAGTTACTCTTAATTGTTCTTCCATTTTTCTTGTTATTGCCATAGTTTCCAATCCATAAGTTGCAACTGGTAGTATACAAGTGTCATAGGTTCTTTGTTTTTTGAATTAGGATTTTTCTGTCTTTTAAAATGAAGCTCAACTTACCAAAAGCAGTCCATGACAATTGTGTCCTTCTTTTAATTTCTAGGGTTTGATTTTCCTTTTCGTTTTTAATTGCATGTCCTAGCTAGATATATATATATATATATATATATATATATATATATAATACGTATTATTCTACCTTTTCTATATTGATGTTATCTATCGTGATGTTTTCTAGGATGTTGCTTAATGTCTTTGTTTTGTCGAGATTCATTTTTAATCATATTTGATTCGATTTGTGATTTAAATCTTGTAGCATTGATTTTAGTATACGAATATCTGTGCTTATTAGTACTATCTCGTCTGCGAAACGCAAATGGTTAAGATATACTCCATCTATTTTTAATCCCTTTTCGGCCCAATTTAGTTTTTTAAAAACATTTTCTAATGCCAAAGTAAATAACTTATGTGAGATGGTGTCGCCCTGTCTCACACCTTTGCCAAAGTCTATTTTCATAATTTCCAGATCGTCATCTATTTTTACGTGAAAATTAGCATCATCGTATATATTCTTAAGGAGGGCAGCATATCTTGAATCTACTCTGGCGTCGTCCAATGCTGTTAAGAAAGCCAATTTCTTGATACTGTCAAATGCTTTGTAATAATCGACAAATGCCAGATGTAGTGGTACATTGTACTCTATACTTTTTTCAATAACCGTCCTGATTGTTTGCAAGTGATCGATAGTGCTAAAACCTTACTAAAGCCTGCTTCCTCCACTGGTTGGTATGCATCTAGTTTATCTGTCAATCTATTTGTTATTATTCGGGTTAGTAGTTTGTAAAGGTGTGACAATAAGCTTATTGTTCGGTAGTTTTCTATATTTGCGGCGACCCCTTTTTTATCTAGTAGAATGAGTTCCGCACTTCTCCATGCCTTTGGTATTTGTCCTTCCACTAGGCATTTATTCAGTGCCTCACTCTCATTGCCTCTTCTAATCCAGTGCCTCCCATTTTTAGCATCTCTGAAGTAATTTTATCTTCTCCTGGTTTTTTCTCATTTTTCATTTGTTTTAGGGCAACTCTAATTTCTGATGTTATTATTTCAGAGAAATCCTCTGAGCTCACATTTAAGATATGTTTTTTTTATACCGGGGTTTGGAATAGAAGAAGTATACAGCTTCTCATAAAATTTTCGGATTTCTCTAACGATCCCTTCCTTATGCGAGCACAATGTTCCACGGTCGTCTTTTATCTTTATGATTTTATTCCTGCCAGTGGATTTATATGTTTTTAGTACTTTCATGTTCTTATTGTTCTCTATGGTTTCAAGAATCTGGTTTGTTCTATAAGCTCTGAGGTCTTTTCGAATATTTTTCTTAACGCTTCTGTTGAGTGCTTTATAGTCCAGGTTATCTCTGTTCGTTGTTCTTCTTTTGTGTATCTGTTCTAGAGTCTCATGTTTTAGTTTAGCTTCTTTTTGTTTTCTTATTTTGCAACAAAGTTTCCTAGTGACTGTTCGTATGTCTTTAGTTATTTTCTCAGCTAGTTCATCTATATTCTTGTGCTCAAAGGTATTTGCTACTAGTTTCCTCTTGGTATTACCAGTGACCTTGCTATACCCAGTATATAGTGAACTGTATATGGTCAATTAGTATATTACTTATCGATAATTGTTGAGCAGGTTGTTGCTTTTTGCTTATCAGCATCCACTTTGTCTTCTTAAAGTTAAGGCTCAGCGCGTATTCCTCACTTACTGAATAAACTATTTCCATTACCTGTTGTAATTCGTCTATGGTACTGGCAAGGATCACCATACCAATATCTTATATTATTCGTTAACTCGCCGTTTATTTTTATGCCCTCATTTGCACTTTCCATACATTTGTTAAATATTTCCTCGGAATAAATATTGAATAGAATTGGGAATAAGATACACCCCTGACGGACACCTCTTTTAATCTATACACTTCCAGTGACTTCGTTGCCAATTTTTGCTCTTGCTGGTTTACCCCAGTATAGGTTTGCCACAATTCGAATGTCCTTGTCGTCAATACCTGTCTTTTGCAGAATATCCATCAATTGTTCATGATTGACATTGTCAAATGCTTTTCTAAAATCCACAAAGCACAAACACACGTCCTTATCAACGTCTCTACACCGCTGTATAAGCACCTGGAGAGCGAAAACTGCTTCTCTAGTTCCAAGTGCTTTCCGAAGACCAAACTGCGATCTATCAATATTTGACTCACATTTATATTCTTCTATGAATGATCTTAGTGAACGTTTTAGTGACATGATTGATCAAGGTTATAAGCCGGTAGTCATCATTGATCTGGGCATTTGGTTTCTTCGGGATTGTAATAAATGTTGACTGCAGCCAGTTCTCCGGGATTTTACCGCTATTATATATTTTGTTAAAAAGTACAACTAGATTATCAAAACTACTTAAAATTCCCTGGACAGATCACACAACAAATGTCGAAGTATTGAATAGAATGGGCAGAGAACGAGAATTGCTGCCAATAATAAAAAGAAGACAAACTGCTTATTTGGGTCATATATTTCGAAATTCCAAGTACCAGTTCTTAAAGCTTATTATGGAAGGGAAGATAGAAGGAAAACGAGGCATCGGAAAAAAAATACTCATGGCTTAAAAACATAAGGGATTGGACAAATCTCGATGCCCATGCACTTTCTAGAGCCACACAAGATCGATAGGAGTATTCCAGAATTGTCGCCAACATCCACTAATTGGATAGGGCACCATAAGAAGAAGAAGATTATCAAGGAACTGTTTGTCTGATTTACATAGGATCTTTAATATTTCGCAGGGTACATTGTCCGGACCTGCTAACTTATTATTTTTTAGTGCTGCAATGGCATCTTCTATTTCCGATTTAAGGACTGAAGGTCCTGTTTCTCCTTCTTTATATAGGTGATCATCAGTCCTGTCAGATGCAAATAATTTTTCTATGTATGATTTCCATGTTTCTAAGGTCGTTGATGGCTCCGAGATAGGATTTCCGTCGCTATCTTTTATGTTATTGGGTTGTTATAAATTTGGATTTGAGGAACTCTTAAGAGCAGCTGAAGATAGACAAACGTTTGCCACGATAACCGCTAACCTCCATTCATGGAGACGGCACTTGAAGAAGAAGGTTGTTATAAGAAGCTAAAGAAACTTATGAAAAATATAGCCATTTTTAAAATAAGATTTTTTCCATAAAAAACATACTTACTTCAACTAACCAATTACAGGTTTCACGCTAATGTTTACTAACTAAAGCGACATTTCAATTTTATCAATTTCGCCCCTTTTGATCAATTTCAACCAATTTACGGTACTGTTCAAAATATTGGTCTTTAAAAACTTTTACTAGTCTAGCAGATTGTCGGTAATAATAGTAGAAATCCCCAATTTTTTTTGTGTGTATCAATTTGCATAACAATTTGTGGATATTAATATACCTTCCAATTTAGAATCTACTCTATGCCAATATAAGCTAATTATTTTTTAGGATGAAAACTACCCTTTGTTTTACAAATTTTAATAAGCTAAAAGTAAAGTTTATAACTGATAAGAATAACTTTAAAACATGTCGTACTCAATTGACCGATACTCTAAAATATTATTTAATAATTTTATTAATGTGGCAAATCTTCAAAACAATCCTAAATTTTGACTAAAGTAAAAAAATAATATTTTACTAATATCTTTAATTAATTTGATAACACATTGCAATATAATTAGTGTTGTTGAAGCTTTATTAATTTTGTACTGTAAGTTTTTAACCCGTAGTTTTAATATTGCAAATATTACAAATCTCCGTTATTGCCTAATGTTCATATTTTATGAATAAGAATAGATAGTAGGATCCGATGTATCAAAGACCTTCACCGATCTGTCATGGATAAAAATTATTTGATATGTAATTTAGTATTGTAACAAATCCGTCACTTAAGTAATTCCTAAATTATTGATTACTAAAATCTTCTAATCATTCTGACATCTTTATAATGATGTATTGTTACATGTCCTTACTTTTTCATTAAATAATATTTTATATGTTATAAAAATATTTAGAACGAAATATTCTCTAGCAATTTTATTTCGCTTTTCGATTCAGAAAATCATATAATTGTTCCAATTAATCAAAGGTCATAGCAAAATTTCAAATTATAGTTTTTTATGGGCACCAAAACAATGTCTTGTGCGAACTTCTATTACTTCTTACAAGTTTAAAAACCTTGGTTTGTTTTTCTCTCCCTTTTTCTTATCTAACGAAAACAGAAATTAACAGAAGTTATATTTTCCAAGTATTTTCTAGTCGGTATTCACTTTTATAATCAGATGCACTGTGATGCGACGTTCACTTTTCAAATACTTATCTTCAACCTTGACAACACGTTCACACACTTTCTTCCAGTTATCTACAGTTACTCTAGCAAATTCCTGTTCCACCAACAGTTTTATGTCTTTTTACTTAAAATAAACGTTTTGTTTTGTAACTTCATTTTTTATTTGAGCCCAAACCATTTCTATAGGTTTCAAGTCTGGATGATATGGCAAAAAATTTTAACGAAACATGTCCACGTTCTTGTAGCAATCTGTCAAATTTATATTGAATATCATCTTATTTTTGTCGTTCGATGGTTTAATACAATTGCTGTTTTAATATTAAGGTTACAAATGGTAAATATTTTATGTCAACCAAAAAATAACGTCCATTTGTTTTATTACTGGTGGGTGCTTTATTAATTTGTAAATTATGATATGACGCATTACCAGTAACAACAACAGATCCAATAGGCAAATTGAGGATTAACTGTTTTTTCATTCATTTTTCATAATTTTCTGAATTCAAATCATCATAAAAATCTCATGTCTTAGCTCCTGAGTTAATAAAAATCAATAGAGCATTCTGTATGAAACATATATCGCCACCACCATATACGCTAACCAACCTACTTCCTTTTTACAATGTTTTTGAAAAATCCTTTTCCACTGATATCCGTCCAGCTATTTGGCGTAGTGTGTCCTGAATAGACCACGAATATCTTCTTCTTCTTCCAATGGCGCTACAGCCCAAATTGAGCCTTGGCCTCCTGTAACTTCTGCCTTCAACAAAGGCGATCCCCGCGCCACTCGTCTCCAAGCCCTGACGTTCAGTAAGTTGTGCGCATCTGCTGTGACTTCGTTCTCCCCATCTATTACGTGGTCTTCCCTTTGGTCTTCTGCCCTGCATTTTACCATCCAAGGCCTTTCTCGGCAATCTGTCGGCATCCATCCGTACCACATGACCAGCCCATCGAAGCCTTTGTACTCTAGCGAACTCTGCAATAGGTTCTTCTTTGAACAGTTGGTAGAGTTCATGGTTATATCTAGATCTCCACATCCCATTTTGAGTGATGGGTCCAAAGATCTTCCTTAGGATTTTTCTCTCGAAAACCTCTAATCTTCGTTAGTGCTTTCTGTCAAAACCCATGTCTCGCATCCATAGCATACTATTGGTCTGATGATAGTTTTATAGACCTTAAGTTTCGATTTTCGATGTACCGTCTATACCACGGTCTCTAGATCACGAATATCATTCCGTTCAAATAATAAACTTCGATTACCTTCCATTTAAATCCCAAATCTTTCACAATTTTGTAGAGAGGACTCACACTTCCAGTCCACTTGTACATCTCTTCAAGCCTTTTCTGTAAAAGCTTCAATGATACATGACAACATTCAGTCTCATGAAAACGATTAATGGCATTTCTAATTAAATGTTTGTCATGTCATACTCTCTCAAGCCTGTCACTGTTACTTTTCTTTTAGCAAGGGTTTTAGCTGAAAATTTTAGTGTATTATCTGACTTTGCGTTTGTTAACATACTCGCTTGTTAAATGATGCTTTCTAGTGTACGTAAAAATACTCCAACAGCTTAACTCACACGTTGTTTAATACTGTTTTTATTATCTTCAAGAAATAGTATTTGCATATATTTAAATATATTGTAAACTATTTTTTTGGGTTCTGATGTCAAACAGAAATAGAAAATTATTCTACATAATAGTTCTAATATGCGTGGTAGCATATTTCTTGTTGAGACTCAAGAACATCATCATCATCATCCTTGGCTCGACAATCCTCTGTGGATCTTGGCCTGCTCTAAGATTCGTCGCCATTCTGTTCGGTTTTTGGCAACATGTTGCCATCTTCTGATTTTTAATATTCGTAAGTCGGTTTCTACTCCATCTAACCACCTAATTCGCGGTCGGCCTTCGCGTCCACCCGAGACTCAAGAACATAAATAAGACTAAATTACAAACTCGTTTAAAATCCAGTGACTAGAAATTCTCGGAAATAATTCTTATCAGTTCTTTGTATTCCTTAACTAGTCGTTAAGGAGTCATTAATAGTGACTTTATATTAACGGTTTTAAGGTAACTGATACTAAATTAGAAATGAACTTTTACTAAACTTTATAGAGTATCAATTATTAAACATGGTATTATAACAAACAAAAAATTTGGTATCTATAAAACAATCTGTATACAATTTATATATATATATATATATATATATATATATATATATATAACGAGTTTATTACAGCTGCCGCCGTTTCTCGCAACCTAGCTTCCAACGCTTGCGATCGTTCTAGTCATCTACTTGTAGACCCCTATCTTCCATTGCACCTTTTACTTCTTGTCTCCACGATCTTCTTGGTCTTCCCTTTTTCCTGCGGTTGGTGGGATCCACTGTAACATTCTCTTTGGCCATCGTTGATCATTCATCCTTTCTACATGGCCATACCATTTCAGCCTTTTGCATTCTATAGTTTCCAGGATGTCAATTTCTATGCCCATACGCTCTCTGATTTCAGTATTCCTTACTCTATCTCTTCTAGTGAGTTGGCAACATCTTCTCCAATAATTCATTTCAATTGCTTTTATTTTAGATGCGTCATTTTTATTTATTACCCAAAGCTCTGAACCATATGTAGCAATGCTTTCTATGATACTTTTGTATATCCTAATTTTTGTGTTTCGGGTGATGTGGTTATTCCAAAGTATACTATTCAGTTGACGTATTGCTGAATTTCCTTGACCAATTCTGGTAGCTATTTCTTTTGTATTCCGACCATTGTTTGTAATGTTTACACCGAGATATTTATAGCTATCAGTATTTTGAATTTGTTTGCTTCCTAGTTCTAAGTGCTTTCCTTCACCTCCCACTACTACGTACTCTGTTTTTGATGGATTAATTGATAAGCCCCACTTAGTATATTCTTTATCTATTTTTCGTAACATGTAGTGGATATCATCTTGATCTTCTGCAAGTATTACTTGGTTATCAGCAAAATGCAGGCTGTACAGTGTATGGTCTCCAATTTTAGCACCCATAGGTTCACATTTTCTTTTCCAAATATCCAAAATCCCCTCCAAATAAATCTTAAAGAGTGTAGGTGCAATGCAGCAGCCTTGGCGAAGTCCTTTGGTCACTTTTATCTTTTTTGTCACTTTTTGTCCAATCTTTATTACAGTCGTCATATCATCGTACAACCTCCTTACAGCATTAATATAAATCGGTGGAATATTCTTGTCCATAGCTTGGCTAATGGGACACTGTCATACGCTTTTTGAAGATCAATAAATACCATGTGTGTCTCCATATTATGTTCCAAACGCTTTTCTATTGTTTGTTTTAGGCAGAACACAATGTCTATACAAGAACGACCAGTACGAAAGAAACTCTGATCTTCAGCGTCTTCCCAACAATCTTCAATTCGGCTTTTAATTATCTTCCCGTAGACTCTACAGATTGAGTTAGTTACACTAAGCCCTCGGTAGTTCTTACAATCTTTTCTGTCGCCTTTATTTTTGTATAGATTGCTGATATTAACAATTGATAACAATTAAACTTCATTTATTATTTAAGTGAGTTATTATTTAAGTGAGTAATAATTTTGTAATTAGGGCGATCTCAAATAATTTAGTTTGTTTAATTTTGCAACGCCATGCATGGGTCTGATCATAGATATTCTATTGTTCGTTCGATTAACTATTTCGTGGAAGGGCTCGCGACTCGATTTGAAATAAGCTGTATTTTCGGTTTAAATTATTTCGCCGAATTCCGAGTTTATTCTATACACTGGTAATAACGATTTTATTAATAAATATCTTTAACGTATAACGTCTCATGGGTACGTACATACACTAAATAAGTATAACATACCAAACGACAAAATAACGTATTATAAAATAAGTTGTTCAGAGAAATATAAACACAACATGGTTCTCCTTGTTTCAAACAAAAATGTCTAAATCAAAAGTAAACTATTTTCCGTCAAAATATTCTCCTGTGTGGGACTAATCAATTCAAAAAAAGAAATACGAAAATCCCTATACAAGTATCTCGTAGCAAAAATAAGAGAAATTTCTTTTCTTTTGATATCGCCTTCCACTCTACATAGAATAACGATGTTAAAACGAAGAAAGAATTCGTTTTATAAGAAAACATTTTTGAGCTTACTTATCGGAATAAATAAATCAAGAAATAGAAAAGCTCTCTCGATACGGCCAATCGTGTTTTAAAGCTCCCTTGTATTGATTTCTTTTTACGAGACCTATTATTCGTCAGACGGAAACGTTTAAAAAATAATTAACAAATAAAATGATTTTGAATATTACAAAAAGAATGTATACTTTTTTTAAATAGCCTTTAAATAGGATGCTGGACTTGCGGACAATTTTTTGGAATAATTTTGGAACACTAATCAAAATATGGTAGTATTAATATTGTTAACGTGTTTATACTGTCGGTTGTTTTACTGTGGGCCTAATCCAGTAGCTAAACACAAATTTCGTGCTGTTTATATTTTTTTGTTTTCTGAAAAATAGCTTTCTGATCGCTGTCTAAAGACAGTGAATTGCACAGAGGTATGGTAAAATATAGAAGGTCGACTCTACATCAACCAGACCCCAATGAAAAGAGTCACTCACTCCAACTACCTTGGCATCATAATAAATAAAGAATATTCCCATACTTAGAGGATAAGACAGACAGTATTTTCTGTTTTTTTTTATGATGTTGAAGCTTGGATCTTAAATAAAGACATCTGCAGAAGTTGAAAGTATTTTTCTTCTTAGAGTGCCGTCTCCATACGGAGATTGGCAATCCTAATGGCTATTTTTATTTTTAAACTTGCTGCTCTAAACAAATTGCTGCATTGATATTAATCACGTAGATTCTTCAACCATGCGTTCTGCCTTCTGTTAACAGATCTTCTTCTTTGAATCTTTCCCTGTATTATGAGTCTCAAAATTTTATACTTTGGTCCTCTCATCACCTGGCCTAGGTATTTCAGTTTTCTTGTTTGTATAGTAGTGATTAGTTCTATTACTTTACCAACCCTCTCCTGTACTTCTTTATTTGTAATTCTATCAGTCCATGATATTTTTAATACTCTGCGGTATAACCAGAGTTCGAAAGCCTCGATTCTTTTTAAATTGTATTTGTTTAATGTCCAAGTCTCAGCTCCATATAATAATATTGAAAATATATAACAGCGAATGGTACGTAGTCTGATCTCCAAATTTGCACGTTAGGAGTAGCTTCATTCGTATAAATGCTGATCTGGCAATCTCTATTCGCCTGTTTACTTCTGCAGTATGATCATTCGTTTCATTGATCAAAGATCCCAAGTACTAATATTTTTCTCCTTGTTCTATCACGTTACCATTGATTGTCAGTAAGTGATGCATATTTTGTGGTCTTTTTATAATTAGCATGTACTTTATTCTTTTAGCGTTTATAGTAATTCCCATCTCAGCACTATTTATACTTAAGTGTTCGATAAAATGTTGTAGATCTTCTATACTCATTGCTATGATCAGAGTGTCGTTTCATAAGTTCTTAATTAGTTTTTCCGTAACGGTAACTCCTGCTTTGATATTATTCAGCGTGTTTTGAAAAAGTATTGCCCATCAATTTAAACTATAACACTTTGGTTTCAATATAATGTTTGCACTATATTTATAATTTTACTGTCAATGCGCTTGTTCATAAATATTGATATTAGTTTTTATGTCTTACTTTATCGAAAGCTTTTTGGTAGTCAACAAAGCACACGGTAGATCAATTTTTACATCCCGACATTGCTGAATTATTAGAACAAAATTGGTAGCTTTTAAAAGACAAATACAATTCATTTTTTAAAAGGTTTTTGCGATATAATAGGAACTGAAATACGGCCTATCAATGTTCAGCGGTTTTCTTCAAATGCCAAATTTGAAAGAATCAAAGTCAAATTTCGGGAAAATGATGCATTTTTGGAAGAAAACTCACAAAACCTTTTTTAAAGAGCATAAATAGACCTATCATAAAAAAAGACTCTAGCTCAAAAATTGAGTGAGTTATAATGAAAATAAGGTCAATACCTCATTTTTTTACGAAAAAATCGATGAAAACAACCCCCTAACCACCCCCATAATTAAAATCAATTTTCACCCTTCTGCAATTTTCTTTGTACATGTATTGTTAATACGTCCAAGAAGTTTGACCTATTTAAAATGCTTAGTTTTAGAAAAAGTACAGCTTAAAGAGAGAAACAATTTACAATTTCATATGTTTTACCCTTTTTTTTTAAATATCCCCGAAAATACTGAATATATGAAAATAATAAAATGCACTAAATTGTAGCTTTTTTAATGACTAAAATTTTCTTTATTTAGATTTGTTGTACAGTAAATATTTGGCGAGATATAGCGGTTTAAAGCATCGATTTACGATCAAGTACCATCTTTCTCGAGCCCTTTAAACTCACCCCATTTAAAAACCAAGAGTTCCAAAAAGATTTAATTCACAGATCCTTGTAGCTCTTAAAAACCTCTACAAAATCGTTTTTAAAGAAACACTCTATCGTTAAAAATGAAGGAAATACTTTAAGAGAACCAATTAATTTTTTTCTCGGAAAATTCCATTGGTATAGTATACATTTCGGAGCATAATAATCTACAAAACCAGTATATTGTAGTAAAGCGTTATACATTCGAAATGTTAGGCAATAATAAAAATATCAGAGCAACAGATTGGGGATGGTATTCCAAAAATGGTTTGTTATTACCCGTACGCATGAACAAACAACCTGCACCCGATAAACTTTTGAAAATTATTTTTTGCCAATGCAAAAAAGGATGCGGTGTTTCATTTGGATGCAGAAAAGTTGGTTTATACTTTAACTCTACTTGTTCTGGGTGCTCAGGTGAAGGGTGCAATAATAGTCCACCAATAATTGAAGAAGATGAGGATGACATAGTTCACGATGAAGATGTAATTGATGACGAATAAAATTAATATTATAATTGTTTTACCTATAAATGTAAATATTTTCAACTATTTATGTAAATGTATAAGAATATATGGTGCCTTTTAATGTTAATAAATTTTTTTGTATTTAATTTTACTTTTTTCAATTTATTTCTGTTAAATTAGTTTATAAACACTGCAATAATGTAAAGGGTGATTTGCAAAAGTTGAAAAGTTGCAAAATTTTGTCAAAAAATTGTTATTCACCTATAGCACTCATAACAATTGATTTTTAAGGGTTAAAAATGTATGAAATTGTATTTTAAAGTATAAAAAAATCATTATTTAACTAATTTAAACCAAATTTCACTCATCTTAAGATTTGTAATGTTATTTTATAATTTTTGAAAATTAGGGGTAGTTTTCACTCCTAAGAACAATCAGGATTCATCAGCATGACATAAACTATAAAGCAGAGGGTGAGTTGAGCTTAATTCCAAATTTTTATGCAAATAGTTCCGAAGCGAAATCATTTTCTTCGCATTACTATTTTTTTTACATTAATCTCTAACAAGGCTCGCTTTTTAAGGGTTGAAATATAATGGAACTTTATTCAAAGGCACGAAACTATCATTATTTAATTAATTTAAACCAAATTTTACCCATATTCAGGTTTAATATGTTATTTTATAATTTTTGACAATTACGGGTAGTTTTCACCCCTAAAAGAACAATCAGAGTTCGTCGACATGACATAAACTAAAAAGCAGCGGGTGAATTAAGCTTAAATCCAAATTTTATCCAAATCGATCCAAGGCGAATCATTTTTTAGAGTTAGTATTTTTTTACATTAATCTCTAACAAGGGTTGCTTTTTAGGGTTGAAATATGATGGAACTCTATTCAAAAGTATAAAATAATCATTACTTAACTAATTCAAACTAAATCTTACCCATATTCAGGTTTAATATGTTATTTTATAATTTTTCACAATTAGAGGTAGTTTTCACCCTTAAAACCCTTCAGCGCACTTCGGTTCGATATAGATTTTGATCCTTGGGCTATCACCTACGTTCTGTTAAAATTTCAGCTCCATCCATGCAGGAAGAAAAAATTACGAGGTTTTAACTTTTTTCGAGCTTCATTTCCTGAACTATTATCGCTTCCTTAGACAAACACCTCTTTGAGCTGTGTTGCCAACCTCATTGTTAAGGTGTTAACCAGAAAATATTTACAGGACAGAAAGGAAATAAGTACAAACCATTAAGTTTATCTTTGTTATTAGTCTGTTGTAGTAGATTGGTAAATACAATGAAAAACATAGGCAAATATCCGATTTATTTAAAGATACGAAGAAGATAACTTTCAAAAAGATCCGCAAATCGGATTATTATACGGCGATTGGCATCATTGTTACGCAAACAACATTGTTGCGAGAAGATAGTTGAACGATATTTTATACAATGTCTATACCCAGATATGGTTTTATTTTTGTCTAAGTTTTATATTGGTCCACTATTTTAAATGCAGTTCAAACAGACATATATTAAATTGTATGATCCGTTTTAAATTCGTTCAATATGTATTGTAAGAGTGGAGGATGATAAGCGTAGCTTTTATTTAAAAATAATATGAAATGTGTTTTTATTTGAAGAAAATTAAAATCCACAACTTTGCAAATATTTATCTAGTTTCTAGTTGATGTTTAAACGTTTATAGCATATTCATGATGTTTTCGTTATTTTGACTTCTCGCTTAGACAACGAGGTCGTTTGCATAAATAAGAGATACTTCAATGGTGAGTTCATACTAGCTAGATCCTAAAGGATTCTTGTAACCGATAGAATGATATGCTAAGAAGAAGAAGAAAAACTTCGTTAGTACTTTTATTCTGCTATGCTTTTGCTAAAAATTAAAAAAAAACGTGTCTTCTTTCTCAGAATAATTATTTTGTTACATAACAACTTTATCTTATTGAAGGTTTAATTCGTTTTGTATTGTATGGTTTACTACAACCGATTAAGATAATTGAACGTTGTACTTGTAAATAAGTAGATAGATTACCCTTATCGTAAGAATTTACATATTTTTTTTATATTTTTGTGTTATAAATATTGATTCGTGTTCAGTTATAATAATCATATTCTATTGTCGATCATAAATAGATCTGTCAATAGCGAAAATGTCTAATATTGCACCACTTGTACTAATCATAGCAATTATTGCTCCTTTTGTAATTGGAGGCCAGGGTAAGTTTAATGTTTACATATAAATAAATAGCAATAGCAAAATAAATAGAATAGAAGTACATACTTATAAATATTTTTAAGAGATAATGTTTTAAAAAGATATTGAGGTGTTAAGAGATATCAAATATTATAACTGCGCACCAAAATTAACGCATAACTTTAAAATTGTAATTTTACAATACCAATATATACCGGAAAACGGTAAAGATCTATCAGTAAAACTACAAAAAGATTAGTTTTTATCATTTTTTGCAAGTAAGTTAAACACATGACTGCAGTTCTTCATTTTGGTTACAATTTATTTTGGTTGAATGTGTTTCGCTAAATCTTTAAAGGAGTTTTTCAAGTTTATTTAGTCTTTTTCCTTAAAATGCCCAAGAACTGCAAAAAAATTAAAATTTGTCAGAATCTGACTACATTAGAATCATTACTCTTTGTAAAGAAGAATACACTTAAGTTAAGCTTGAAGAAAATTGTTTAATGTCACTCATTCAACCCCTTCAAGAGTTTAAACACATTTTTCTGTCACTGCAATTAACTTAAGAAGAACCGGTTAAGGCAATAGAAGGGTTGCAACTTCTATCAAGACCATTTCTTGAGACTTCGTCAATTAAGACAAAGGTTTGTAACCAGTCTTCTTCTTCTTCATTTGACATCATAACCCTGAATGGGTCTTTGCCTCTCTAATTATGTCCTTCCATTCAGATCTCTTGGGCCCTTCTCCGCCATTCTATTATATTCATACTTTTCAGGTCGTCTTGCACGTCATCCAATGATCTCGTGCTGAGCCTTTCTTTTTTCCGCTTCCTACCGGCTTCTACTCTAACATCTGCTTTTTTCGTCGTTTTCTTGTCTTCTTGTCGCTGAACATGTCCCAGTCATGACAGTCTTTGACTTATACTTTTCTCAGTATCTTTCTCTCGAATATCCTGTATGCGGCTTTCCCTTTTTTGTCATCACCCAGGCTTCACAACCATGGGTTACTACGGGTCTAATCAAAGTTTGTAATCATACTTTCCTACAAAACGAATTTTTAGACCGTTTTAATAAGCCAAAATACGATACAGAGAAGACTTGCCGTAAATGGCCCAGTATTGGTGAGAGGGTATATAAGTCAACATTACATTTTGTTGTGATCATGTTTTTTGAAATAATAAAGATTCATCATAATCATCATCATCATGGTGCTACAGCCCTTAAAGGACCTTAACCTTCTTAAGCTTGTTTCGCAATTCTGCTTAATCCCTTGGTTGGATTTTTCATTTGGTAACATCGGTCTTATCAACATCCTGTATTAACCCGTCTACCCAGCTCAGCTTTGGTCTACCCCGTCTTATTACTCACCGGCTGCGCTGTTGGTAACTTTTTTATCATGTTCGATTCCGGGGTCCGGGTTACATATCCTGCCCACTGCAGACGGTTTTGCTTGATTATAGTGGTAATACATTTTCCATAAAATGTATCTTCTTCTTTTTCTTCTTCATTCTCTGTATACGCAACTCTTCTTCTTCATTGTCGGATTAATACCCCTATGGAAGGTTGTCACTTCACCTTCTGTGCGGTTGTCCGATACTTCTGCCGATTGGTGACTTATCTTTTGCTATTTTGACGACACAGGTCCCCTCCATTCTGGTTATGTGGTTATTTCATTCTTTTTTTCTATTTTGTGTCCATTTATTTATACACTGTACGTTACATTTTCTTATAATGCCTTCACTTCTCTTTCAATCGGAGGCGGAAAAGGCACGAAGGTAGTAGAATACCACCTCGCACATAGACAGGTCACCGGCAAGGAACGCCGAGGACGTACCCGGCTCGTTCAACCTCATCTGGCTCTTGTGGAAAATGAGAGTATAGTGGTCGCACGAGACGCTCGTCTCGGATACTAGGAATGTAGACCGGTGACTGAGATGACTAAGCATCTTTGTGCATTTCTACCAGCCCGACACCTCAAACGATGGCTCTTCACCTCTCATATCCATCCATTAGTCGCCTCTTACGACAGGCAGGGTCCTTTGGCCCCGGCCGTATTCTTATCTCCTCGAGCCGGAAGCCCCGGAAGGAGAACGGGGTTGAAATGTGTAAATGTGTATAAGACTGTCATCTAGAATTTTTTCGATTTTTATCGGAAAACGTGTCTATTTAGAGATTTGACGCCAACTGACAACTTTTTCAGAAACAAAAGATACACTGAATGAGATACGCTAAATAAAATCGTTTTGCCGCTCGACAATTTATCCTTTAATGATTGTCAGTAATATTTTTGGTAATTATATAATTAATTTAGTAGTATATATAAATTAATTAGTAGTATAAATAAAGTAGTAAAGACGGCAAGAGACGGTTCCCCAATAGAAAGACAATCAGTAGGAAGATCACGAAAACGATGGAATGACAATTTACTGGAGGCACATTGAAAAACAGACAGAGTCATGTCTATATATAAAGAAGAAGAAGAAGAATAATTACAAGAAGAAGGTAAATTTCCCTACCTTATCTTATTGGATATTCCTTCAATAGGGTTAGTTAGTTGTTCTTCTACTTTTACTTTTATTGTGCTGATTTGGTAGATATTTTCGATCTTTTTGATTATTCTTAAAGGTCTCTCTCTTGCGTACTATAAGTAGATAATGTCCTTTAATTTGACACGGTTAAATGCCTTTTGAGATCTACGAAATGACGGTGCATGATCTTCCCGACCTAAAATCTTGTTGTTCTTCTGCTAGTATTATAATTTTTCCAATTTTTTTGAAGAGTGGTATTAGGATGCTTGAACTCCATTCTTGAGGAATTCTGCTTTGTTCTATTATTTTTTGGATTAGTTTTATTAGTTGTTAGGTCAGATCTGATCCTCCTTACGTTAGTAGTTCCTTCGGTATTTTTTCCTCTCCTGGTGATTTTCTGTGTTTTAATTTTCTTAATACTTTCCTTCGTGATGGTCATTGTAGTCAAACAATGTGTTGTTTATTCTAAGTTCGTTATTCGTGCAGAAGTTCATCATCAGCTATTCATTTTCTCTTTTTAACATTAACGTTATGTCAGTGTTTTACTTGATTGCCTATTCGAGCATTAAAATCCCCCAATATTATCATCTACTCTCTGACTCATCTACTACTTGTTGAAATTTATCATAAAACGTTTCAATTGTTTATTTAAGATTTGTTTTTTTCTGGGCTGTATACTCGGATGATGTTCAGGTCTTCCGTCTCCATTCTTATCTTTGCTGTTAAAATTATTTCTGATAAGTATTGACACTCTATGATGTAATTTTGGTACCTTTGGTGTATTAGTAAGACTACATCTTCTTTGACCCTGTTTGCTTTTGCTAGTCCACTGTAGAGTAGTATATATTTATCTAATTGTGATTGTCCGTTTCCTTTCTTTTTTGTTTTCTGTATAGCGCAAATGTCTATTTGTTTCTTTTTAAACACTTAAGTTATTTCTTGCTTCTTTGAGTTGAACGACGTGATATTCCATGTTGTAATTTTCATATCCATTTTAGATATCTTTCGCTTGTCCTTATTTCTTGTTGTGGCCATCTTCATAGTATCAATCCTGTTCAGAGGCTATACATTATTTCTTTGAGCAATATTTGTTTCTACAATTGATAGATTGCTAACCTCACCCTCCCTCATTTTATTGGGGCTTAGGACCGGGTGTGGTAACCATAGAGCTACTCAGTCCACCTCACAATTTACCCAGGCAGTTTTTTTTTAATTTATGAGGTTAATTTAAATATCCTTTCTAAAGCCTTTATGGTATTAGGTTTTACTTTCTCTACTATTTTATATTCTTTTAGATTCAGCTATTGAATGGAAACCTTATAATGGAGTACCAGATGACAGCGCAGTATTAATCCAAAAACATACTGAATATTCCCAATCTATTTATATTGGCCTAGCACACGTTATTGATAATGCAGCTGAGTCTGAAGCTTATCTTCCTGTAAATATAGTTGAAGGTTTTGACTATGCAAACGTTACTTTAAATAATAAAAACTATTTGGTTAAGGACAATCTTAAGGTAAGAATATAAGTTAACCTATATTTTTTGGAGAATTTAAGTCACTTGTATTAAAACTATATTATACGATTATTGATTATATGGTACATTGCAGCAGTACCCACATGTCTGTGTTAAACTGTATCAGATTTTATTCAGAAGTTATAAAACTCCTTTATAGAGGAATAAAATAATTTTGACTTAGTTTAAAAATGAATAAGAAAGATGATGATATATATCTGTCCATGTATTATGGTTCTTATTTGTTCTGTAATGATAAAAGGGTATATATATATATATATAATAATATATATATATATATATATATATATATATAAATAAATATATATATCTGTCTCAAGTTCTCGACATCGATAATTTTAAAAAATAAAGTGAATTATTAAGGTTGCTTTAAAAAAGAATGGTATATCAAAGTTATTGTTAACACCCTATTTTATGAAATTTTTAAATTGTTCTTAAAAACAAGCTATACTTTTGTGAGGATTTTCTATATAAAAAACAGGGTGTTTTAATTCTTGTCGATTTGTCTTTGAATGTATTTTGCCCAAACGTACATGTCATCATGCATCTGATTGTAATATATGTTCCTCTATTTAAAAAAGAGATTTACAGCTTAAATTATTTATTCTTTAAGTGGTTAAAACTAGAATAAAACTCAGTATATCAAAGAAGAAAATATTATCAGTGTCACTGTTTCCACAAAAGTGTGGTAACAAGTGAAATTAAATATGAGTTAAATCGATATTTATTTTACGTGTATTGTGGCTAGCAAAATATCTTTTTTATATCTATCTATCTAATTAGCCTTCTTCGGTCCATCTTTGGACATAGGCCTCCCCAATCCTTTTCCATTCTTCTCTGTCTGTCGCTAACAGTCATCCATCTAGAGCCCACGTGCTTCTTGATATCATCTGCCCATCTCATTTGGGCCTTCCTCTGCTTCGTTTATATTCCCACGGTCTCCAACTTATAAGAATTTTGTTCCATCGGTCTTCTTTTTGTCTTATATTGTGTCCGGCAAATCTCCATTTCAATTTTGCAACTTCTTGTCTAACATCCCTCACTTTTGTTTTCTCTCTTATCCACTCGTTTCTCTTCTTATCCATTAGTCTTATGTGCAACATTTGTCTTTCCATTGCTCTTTGGGTTTTTATGATTTTGTCCATGTTTGCTTTTGTAAATGTCCACGTTTGGGAGCCAACGTAAGAACAGGGAGTACGCATTGATTATATACTTTGGTCTTAAGATGCTGTGGATATCTTTTGTTTTTAAGAATGTAGCTTAGTTTGCCAAATGCCGCCCATGCCAGTCTAACTCGTCTCTTGATCTCTGCTGTTTGGTTCTCTTTGTTAAGTTTTATAGTTTGACCAAGATATATATAATCCTTAACTTGTTCTATTTCATCTTGTCCGATTCTCATTGTGATGTCTTCATCTGTATTTGTTATAGTTTTGGTCTTGCTGTAATTCATATTAAGGCCTATCTTTCAGCTTCTACGTCCAGTTCTTTCATCATTTCAAATAATTCTTCTTTTTTATCGGTTATCAATACGATGTCATCAGCGTACCTTAGATGGTTCAAGCGTTGTCCACAAATTTTTATACCTTTTTTTTCCCATTCTAATCTTTTAAAAGTATCTTCAAGAGCCTGATTGAAAAGTTTCGGTGATATTGTATCACCCTGTCTCACGCCTCTACTTATTTGTAATGATTTTGTTCCTTCATATACTTTAATTTTTGTTTTGGCTTCCTTATATATATTGGTTATTAGTTCCGTATATCTGTGGTCAATTCGGCTGTTAATCAAAGAACTTTTCACTGCCCAATGTTCGACACTGTCGAAAGCCTTTTCGAAATCTATGAACGCCATATATAGAGGAATGTGGTATTCATTTGCTCGTTCTATAAGTATTTTCATACTTAGTAAATGGTCACTTGTGCTGAATCCCTTTCTAAAACCAGCTTGTTCTTTCGACTGGTATCCATCGAATTTTGTCGTCAATCTATTGGTTAAAATTTTTGTTAGGAGTTTATACATTACATTGAGGAGTGTTATAGGACGGTAGTTTTTTATATCTGCTTTATCCCCTTTCTTGTGTAGGATAATGGTTACTGATTCCTTCCAGTTGTTTGGGATTCTTTTTTCTTTTAATATCCTGTTAAAAAGGGAATGTAGAGTATTAATTACCACTTTTCCACCATATTTCAGCATCTCTGTAGTTACTCCATCTTTTCCAGGCGATTTGTTGTTTTTCATTTCTTTCAATGCCTTCTTTATTTCTGATTTGCTTATTTCGGGCTGCAGCTCTGAGTTGACATTTTTTATTTTGACCTTAAGTTGGTTTTTAATTTCTTCTGGTGGTTCCTTTTTTGTTTTATATAATTCTGAGTAGAAATGGTGGATTATATTTATGATGTCATCTTTAACGTTTGTTTCTATTCCATTTACATCTTTTATTTTGTTTATTTCAAACTTACCTAATTTCGGCCTTAAGCATTTCATATTTTTGTTGTTTTGTATTACTTCTTCTATTTTTATTTCTTGTTCTTTTCTCTTACTTTCTTTTATCATTCTGCTTATTGTTTTATTAATTTCTACATATTCTATAGATTTCCTTTTGCCTTCTTCGTTCAGCTTCCTTCTTTTATCCATAAGCTTCTTTGTTTCTGTTGATATATAGTTGTTCTTTTTTAGATCCTTCTTTGCTATTTCTTTTCCTGATGTAATCATTGTTGCTGTAAGTATGTTGTCTATTTCGTCTATATCTTTATCGTCACTGTCTAATCTTTGGGTAAGTTGTTCTTTTAATAGGTCTTTGTATATCTCTTTATATTGACCTAGTTTGTTTCTATCTACTAGATTCCAGTTTCTACTTATTTTTCTTTTCATCTCATAGTTACCGTCAATACTAATTTTTGCTCTGACCATCCTGTGATCGCTACCTGTTGTGAATCTGTTAAGAACTGTTACATCTTTAATGATATATCGTTCCGTGGACAGTATGTAGTCGATCTCATTTTTTGTGGATCCATTAGGGCTGATCCATGTCCACTTTCGTTGGGGCTTCTTTTTGTAAAAGGAGTTCATTGCGTATAGATGCTTTTCTTCTAGGTAGTTCATCAAAGTATCACCTCTATCATTTCTCTGGCCATACCCGAAATCTCCTATTTTAGTTTCTTCTTTGTTTAGTTTTTTACCCAGTTTGGCATTGAAATCTCCAATTACTAGTGTAAGATGATTTTTATGTTCTTCCATAGCCTTTGATATATCTTCATAAAATAGTTCGATATTTTCTTCATCATAAGCTGTCGTGGGGGCATATACCTGGATAATTTTAATTGATGTTCTTCTTATTTTAAGTATGACATAGGCGACACGATCTGATATACCTTTGATAATTTGGACGTGCTTACTTATAGCTTTATTTATTATAAATCCTACTCCAAATTTACTATTCATTTCATTTCCTTTATAATATAGTAGATTACCAGATTTTAGCTGTATTCGGTTTTCTTCTTTTCTTCGAGTTTCTGATAGGCCTATGATATCCCATTTTATGTTTGTTAATTCTTCTTCCAGTTCATGTACTTTTTCATCTGTGGACATTGATCTAATGTTGTATGTCCCTATTGACAGGTTGACAGGTTTTTTTGATTTATGTTGTGCTCGTCTTAGTGGGTTTTTGTTTTTATCAATCAAAAGCGAATTATTGCCTCCCCCAGATACCGTGAGGCAGACCTTTGAGGTGTGGGATTCAGAAAATTTCTTACCCACCTGGGGACCATTTCCTTTTGTTTTATTATTCGCCATGATAAAAATGGGGGGGGGTAATGGCAGTTAAAACACCACGCTTGCCAGGCGGGTTGGTGAGTGAGTTATCAGCCGCCCATTCTGGGTCAGACGCTGTTTGTAGCCGTCCATTCTGGATCAGACGCTACATTTAATTTTATACTAACCCTAAAAATGGGGTGCCACTTCCGCCATACACACCGTACCGAAGCTGTTCTTCTCCGCCGTGGATACCGTTGTGGTCTTCATCCGTAACCCTGGACAAGGGACCCTAAGCAGGTACTAGTTTTCCGGGTCAGAAAACTCCTGGTTACCCTCACTTAGTTTAGCCTGCAGACCAATGCAGTTGCCCGGGGTGTGGCACGAGGAGCCATAAGCGAAGTTAGGTGTCTTATGAGGACCAGTTATCAAGAACCATCTCCCGTCTATGACGCTCGATGTGGTCGTTCCAATAAAAGGTACTACCTCTATAACACAACCTTACACCCCCATCTTTTTTATAATGTGTTTAAAATATGAAGCTAAAACTTACTTTTATTTTTAGATTCTATGCTACAAAAACCGTGATCTCTTGGATTGGGAATCGACAAAAGCAGAAAACTTTGATGACTTATTCAATTCACCTTTTTTTGCTCCCATAGTAGCTGGTTGGGAGGCAAATGCATTATTAGATTACAACGCAACGGTATATATGGGAGTGGGTTATATTCCAGCTTTGGGAGGAAACAATGTAGGAAAAGTCTATCATGGGCTGCCAAAAACACAAACTGGACGAAGGGATGGTGGTTTATACATAGATAGAACAGGTGTATCTGCTGAATACACACTTGCTGGCGGCAGTTTCTTTGTGGCAACTTACAACTTTTAACGCCATTTACATATCATGTGTAATGTAAAATAAAATTAAATTAAATTACCACATTGTTGACCTTTTTCTTATTTTACACCTATATTTTATCCCTTGTCAAAATACAGTGATTTTGTAACTGACTAAATTTAATAATAAATAAAACGTTTAATAACAGTTTATAAATATTAAACCGCTCTTATGATTAGGAGAGAAGGGGCTTCTTCAGATAGGGGGCAGCTTCAGACATTGATATTGTGGGTAAATTTAAGGACTCGGGTTGGCAACATTAACATCAAAACATTCCATTACTACTCACAATATTGTAGTTTAGTGTGTAAAACAGTGCAGTAAAGGGTTCATATCATAAAGTGAAATGTTAGTTTTTGGTGGTTGAAAGTCAAATTTTTTTATTGAAGCTAAGACTTCTACTATTCAGATTTGTTACTGAAGGCACTCTTAGGTTATAGTTGTCCATTGTCTTGTCCATTAGTTTGAGTAGTTTCTGCTTGTATATTATCAGAGTCTGCCGCTTTGCCATCCTTTAACTGTGTTATTACAGCATAAATTTCCTGCTGTAATATTCTTTGTCCATCATTTACCTCTTCTTGTAGTTCAAAGGTGTTATCTCTTTGGTCTTCAAATAGTTTTTTCTAGATATTTTTTCCACGTTCTTATTTTACTCTGTTTGTCCAAGATGATGTTTCCGTCAGAATTAGTTATATCTCCTTTCTGCTTTTGTCTTAGTCCTCCAATGAGTTCTTTAACTTTCCTATGTACATTGTGACTACTTTGACTGCCTAGTCTCAATTTCTTCGCGTCTGTCCCTTTCTTCATTTTCTTTCGCTTCTCTATATTTCGTTCTTATTAATATATTTATGGTTTTATATTTGTCTGCGTTATTTTTGGCTTCTCTTCTCTTGTCCTTTATTTTCAGGATCTCATCTTTCATCCATGATTGTTTCTTCATAAATCTGTCTGCCTTTAAGTGTTTATCTTTTATATTTTGTGCTATTTCTGTAATTTGTTTGACCATTTTCTTCTTCGTTCGATTCGTCTCTAATTGCAGTCACTTGCTCGTTTAACGTGGCTTGGACTCTCATCTTCGTATCAAGGTCGTTCAGCATGCGTAGGTCGTATGATTGTGCTTTTCTTTTTTGCATTGTTTTGAGTTTGACTCGAAATACTTCCACCAGTGGAACGTGGTCTGTCTCCAAATCTGCTCCAGGATGAGTCTTGACAGATATAAAGCTGTTTCGGAATCTTTTATTTACTAAAATGTAGTCTATTTGATTCCTAACAATTATTTCGGGTCTGTCTTGAGGGGATTAACACGTGTAAGGCTTACGAGGTGGTAATTGGAAGAATGTGTTGGTTACAACTAGTTCTTAGTCTTCTGCGAATTTTTCTAGGAGGTCTCCCCTCTCGTTTCTGACTCTAAGTCCATGTGCTCCAATGTACTGTGTTTTATCTCCAGCTCCAATCTTAGCATTAAAATCTCCCATAATGATGAGAACTTCCTGTCGAGGAATTTTCTGTACGATACTGTTGATGTTCTGATAGAACTCAATTGCTTCTTCCTCCTCTTTGTCTGCACTGGGAGTGAGGACTTAGATGATGTTTATATTAATAGGATTGAGTTCTACTTATAGTAACATCAATCTCTCTCATATGGTGTAAGATTAGTAACGCATTTAACCATGGGTGGTACGATTATTGCGACTCCTAGTGAGGTGTCTCCTAGTGGGAACACCTTTAGACGTTTTTAAAAAGTGGTTTTGATTTTTTTGATGTGTATAGTGATGTATAGGGTTTAATATTAAAATAAGCATATATAACTACAGTGAAAGTTGGGTGAATAATGTATTTTATGAATATTTTCCTTTCTTTATTTTTTGATGAGGTATTTACAGTGATATGACAGTTCAAATTTTTATGTCTGAAGGATCCCCACTCTCCTCTATATGCAAAAGACATCGAACAACCTGATAACATTACATTGAAATATATATTATTATGGCTGTAGCAGTAAAAGTATACCAGTAAAGTAAAAATAACCACCTTCCATAATCATATGAATTGAATATGTCGCTCATCCGCATTAAAAGTATAATAATTCAAATATTAGCGATCTTATAAACTACCGCCCCATTAGCTTATTGTCACAAGTATATAAGCTATTTACAAGAATTATTACCAACAGGCTAGGAAGTAAGTTGGATTTGTATCAGCCAAGAGAGCAAGCAGGTTTTAGAGCAGAATATCGCACGAATGATCATTTACAAGTAATTAAGAACTTAATAGAAAAGATTGTTAAATATAAAAAGCCATTAGTCATAATATTTGTTGACTACGAAAAAGCTTTCGAGACAATAAGTTATCAAAAGATGTTAAAAGCCTTAACAGAGTGCCGTATAGATCATCGCTATATAAACATGATAAAATACATCTATCAAAATGGGACAGCAAGCGTGAAACTGGCAGATAAAAACACCAACGTATTTAAAATAAAACGGGGAGTGCGACAGGGAGACACAATTTCGCCAACATTGTTTACAATATTATTAGAGCATATATTTAAGAACGCAAATCTGAGTGAAAAAGGAATTAATGTCAATGGAGAAATGCTTAGTCATTTAAGGTTTGCTGACGATATTGTCCTTTTTGCTGACAGAATCGGTGATGCAGTATCGCAACTGGAGAAACTATACCTAGCCTCCCTACAAGTTGGATTAAAAATCAACCACACAAAACACAAATCATGACAAATCTTGTGTTAAGCGAAAAGATTTCAGTAGATGGCATGCATATTGAAGAAACCATCTCTAATAAGTACTTAGGACATGATATACGCATAGGAAGAGATAATCAAACGTACGAACTAAGCCGCCGCATAGGACTCACTTGGGTGGCATTCGGCAAGCTGAGCTATGTTCTTAAATCAGAACTGCTATGTGTCTTAAAAGAAAAGTCTTTAATGAGTGCGTATTGCCAGTACTTACATATGATGCATAGACATTAACACTAACCAAGAAAGTAAGAAATAAAATTTGTGTTACCCAAAGAGCCATGGAACGATCGATGTTAGGCATTTCTCGTAGGGATCGGATCACGAACAAGGAAATAAGACGGAGAACAGGAGTGACAGATGCCATAGAAAGAATAATGACCCTAAAGTGGAACTGGGCGGGGCACATAGCTAGAATGTCGGATAACAGATGGACACAGCGAATAATATAGTGGAGACCGAGACAAGAAGCACATCGAAGTAGAGGTCGTCCACCAACAAGATGATCTGATGACATAAAACGGATCGACAAAAAATGGATGCAAACAGCACAAAACAGAAATACATGGAAAAGACTGAGGGAGACCTATATCCAGCAGTGGATAGATCCGGGTTAAATGATGATGATGATGAATTCAAAAATGTGAGTATCTGAGTTAAGGTCATATTTAGATTTCTGGAAAAATTACCTATTTGCCAATTAAACTGCAGTTACTGTATTTTCCTTAGCTTCACACAGGTTGCGTTTTATGTCGGTTTTAATAAATGATCAAGTGTTTGCCCTCCACAATAAAACCCCGCCATTTTTAGTTGCGCTTCAGTTGACTTTAAACAACTGATGGTGAGGGTCACTGTTACATACCAGAGCAAAAAATCAAACGTAGGTAAAAATTCAAACGAGGAAACAGTTCTAGTTGCGTATAAAATAATCAACGTATAAATAATCGGTAAACACTAGCCACAAAAAAAAGTACTCTAATAATAAGGGTACAGAATACAAATAGAAAACAGACGAAGTACATCCAAATAATAAGTACACAGAAATTAATTAATCAATAGATGTTCCAACTAAATAGTAAACATGGAATATAAATAATAAATATCTAGATCCAGTTCCAACCAAGTATAGCAAACTTACAATCAGCCAACCAGTAAACAAACAATACTAAGTCCAGCCGCTACTCGAGTAAAGCATTGCACATTACAATTACCGAAGGAGTGGTGCTGAGAACGGCCAACGTCCTTCGGTGGCATTTTTAAATGGATCGCGAAAGGTCGGTTGAATGCTTAGCGAGTACTGGTCCTCTTTCTGTGGGGGACAAGACTATTTCATGATAACAGGGTTTTTCTGTTACCGCTCGGTGAGGCTGCCAGTGCTTTTACAAGAAAGGTGAGCAAAAAAATCGTCCAGAATATTCCCTCCTAAACATGGGACGTCAGCACCCCAGCGACCTTTCACTCCTAAGCAGGATACTTTGTCTGCTCGAAAAGTGCTCCTTTCGCAAATTATCCAAGTAAGCTATCCCATCATTGATAAGGAACTAGAATTCGCTGCTACAACTTGAACCTTGATTCAAGAAAGTCTGGCAAAATTTTCAAAATATTTTTACAACACTTTATATATGAGTCTATTGTTAGGAGGAATTCGCTCAGCTGCTTTCACTAAGAGAAAACCGATCTTATACGATTACCATGCCTCCTCCACCAAGTCTGCCCCTAATCCAACCACATCCAGACCCAGAACACGAGCCAAGCCTAGACAAGCCTCCTCCACTACCAGAGTTTATACAAATGCAAACTCTTCTTCTGTCAAAATATCTTCTTCTGTCACAAAGCCATCAAATATTTCAGCCAAAGTTGCCACCACATCTGCGTCTACTGCTAAAAGTAGCAGCAAAACCAACCAGGATGAGGTATCAAAAATAACCATTAAGCCAACCTCCAGCGCTGCTCTCGATAAACAGGAACAAAAATTTAATTACCGTATAATTACCATTCCAGCAACCTACGACACCAGAGGAAGTTTTATCAGCTAGTAAATACGTAGGAATTTCTAATGGGCTACATGGTTAACCTGATGAGGGTGTCTAAAGACCAGGTGGCCTTGAGACCTCAAAAACACTTAAGCTCAAGAAAAAGGCCAAAAAACTCCAGAACAGAACAGGAGATCCAAATATTATATTCGAAACTGAAAAAACTAAAGCCTCCAAAAACCTCCCACTTTAAGGCTATTACCATATTAATTGGTGTTTACGGATGTTGACATGCTGCTCAAAGATCTGACTACCAGTTTGGACGAGATTAAATTCTCCTTTAATTCGCTACATATAATTATTGCTAAACGTTGGGACAAATCCACCAGACTGGCATGTCTTTTTCTAGACTCGGAGAACGAAAACCGTTTGGATGGAGTAATAAAGCATTGTGAAACTCCGCATACACCAAATATAAGCCTCCGACAAGAAATACTGTAGTAAATGCTTCCAAAGTGGACACGACATCACAGAATGTCAAAAAAGACAGGCTACGTATCCAAGTTACCGCAACAGCGACCACAAGAGTGTCTCTTGCCGTAAAACAATACCCCTCTTTACCAAGAAAAGAATTACTCCCTCTAACCTCATATTAGACAGCAAACTGCTTCTCCAGTTCACAACCACACTTTTGCTGAAAATTTACCTCCGACCATACAGCCTTTCTTTTCGGACACACATCCATTCATCCAGAAATAATAAGGTCGACCTGACCTTTGTCTCAGCATAACATGAGACAGAGTTTTGCCTCGTTCATTTTTTTCTTTTGCACACTTTTATATTTCTTGAATAAAGTATACAAAATATAAATTACTTCAGATAAATTAAAAAATTGTTGTAAACATGCGGCAACATGCCCCAAAATATTGCGGTGACTAGCTCCAGCCTAGTATTTTTAAAAGTGTTTCTAATTGGTAGGCTAAAGTGTAAATAAATAAACACTACTCATTATTTTCTAGTATACTAAATAGTTCAATATTTAAAACAAGACAATTTTCATTTTTAAATTACCAATAAGTTAAAAGATATTTAAATCATATTGTGAATGTTAGCAATTACTTACTTTTAATTCATTTTTACTCGAACACATGCACTTTACCCTGATTAATTAATATTAAACTACATGTTTAACATAACTGAGAGTCTCTATAAAGTAACAGCCGCTCTTTAGGGTGACGTAAGCACATCGAAAAGGGTTGCCCAATATAATATTTAGAAGACAAAGCTATTGCGATGATTTACTCCTGCGACAAGTTTCGGTCTGTCCCATCTACCAACTATATCTGTACAAGCTAAACTACGTTTAAGAAATCTGAAATCATTATTAGACAGAAGGTAAAGATGTACAATAAGCCAGTAAAATCGGTTTATAAGAGACGGATTTCATATAAAATCGTTAGTTGACTTTCTTTTTTGAACTTATACTTTGACCCCTACATTAACCTATATATAATCATCATCATCATCATCCAGCCTCTATTTATCACGTCCACTGCTGGACATAGGCCTCCCTTAAACTCCTCCATTTCTCACGATTTTGTGCTCTTTGTTGCCAATTTTTAGTGATACGCCTGATGTCGTCGGCCCAACGTGTAGGTGGTCTTCCTCTACTGCGTTTGTCTGCTCTTGGCCTCCAATTTGTAATTTTGCTTGTCCATCGTGAATCGTGCATTCTCGCTACATGGCCTGCCCAGTTCCATTTTAGTTCCGCTATGCGTTCCACAACATCAGTAATACTCGTCCTTCTTCGCAGATCTTCGTTTCTTATTCGGTTCCTCAACGTCACTCCCAGCATAGACCGTTCCATTCGTCTCTGTGCCACTCTCAGTTTCGAAGCCGTGGTCTTGGTTAAAGTCATAGTTTCCACCCCATAGGTCATGACCGGTAATACGCATTGGTCAAACACTTTTCTTTTAAGGCTGTTTGGTATGTTGGCCCTAAGTGTGTCTCGCAGTTTTCCAAAGGCTGCCCATGTTAAAGTAATTCGTCTTTGGATCTCACATGTTTGGTTATCCCTGCTGATTCTTATTTCATGACCCAAATACGTATATCTATCCACCAGTTCTACCACTTTGTCTTGAATAGTCAAATGGTTATTGGGGACCAAATTTGTCATAAACTTAGTTTTGGTCAAGTTCATTCTCAGGCCCACCTTCGAACATGCAAAATCCAGCTCGTTTAACATATCTGTAGCTTCTCCTAAATTATCTGTGATAAGGACAATGTCATCTGCGAAACGGAGATGGTTAAGCTTTTCGCCGTCTATCGTTACTCCTCTGTGGTCCAAATTGATATGCCGTTATGAATAATTTCGGCGACAATGTATCTCCTTGCCTTATTTCACGATTTATTTTTACTGGTCGGGTTTTATTGTCTATTTTCACAGTCATAGTGGCATTTTTGTAAATATTATAAATAAGCTCACTATACCTATGGTCAATCCTGCTGTCATTCATTGCTTCTATAAGGCTGTCTAATTCGATCGTGTCGAACGCTTTATGAAAATCTATGAAAGTGAAACAAGAGGTTTTGTTATATTCTATAGATTTTTCAATGAGTGTTTTTACTGTGTGGAGGTGATCATTGGTACCATAATTTGAGCGCAATCCTGCCTGCTCTCTCGGTTGGTAGAAATCAAATTTTTTTTTTTTTTTTTTTTTTAGAAAATTAGATTAGAAAAAAACCTATATATAAACCCCTATATAAACCTTATAACTTGTTCCAGAAATGAACATATTGTTTTAAAATATAAAATAAAAATGTAATTCTTTAGACTTTTCTTAGTGTAGAATAATTAGAACAGTCACTTGATCAAGTTTGTTCGCGACACCCGACTGACTGGCGTCTGACCCTGTTAAATATTTTTCACATCTAAATAAAATAGGGGTAGTCTTCCCGTTCACGCATCATGTAGTTTTTATCAGTTCAAGTTCACACATGGCCATCGAGGCATCGAGTAGTTAAAAACTCAATTCACGTATTAAATACTTCTCTGCGCCGAAATCGGGCAATCTCCCATACCGGTGTTTTCTTTTACGTGTTATAAAGAAGAGTACATTTGATATTGTATAGTAAGTTACGGCCATGTTGGGCCTCTCTACTCTTAAAAGATTTATTTATAAATCGATAAACTCAAAAGTGATTTTATTTCTCTGGAGCTATATTAGCTCATATTAAGAATCCTTATTCTGCAACGGTCACTGAAGAACCAAACCTATGGAGATACAACCATTCACAAGTCCTTTGGAGTAAGGCTTGGAATCCAAAGATTTCCAACCCTCTTATGTAGGTAGCCAGTTACAAGGCTCCCTCATAACTCTTAAGTTACATATTGAATAAGAGTCATAAAATACTTTCTAAACCTGATATTTCCGTAAACGTCGTTGTTTCCATAAGGTTACAGAGAGCTGTCTACCACAGAACATTCCAATCATACACAAGGTCATATTTTATGCGTAGGTCGTAGTTTTGTCTGTTGTCGTTAGTAGTGTTGCAGCGTTGTAATACGTTACTTTAATCACAATTTCAAGTACTAGCTATAATAGGTGACAGAATAAAAGAAATTAAACTAAAAGTACAGGGTTATCGTGATCTCTTCCTTTATACACTTAACTTGATTCATTTTTGCAGCATTTTATTGCATTTATCATTTTTCTGAA